>JXCR01018632.1:0-20675 GCA_002079205.1 Phalaenopsis hybrid cultivar
CTGCATTATTAAATAATGCTGGTTATCCGCTTTTCTTCCTAGCCTTCTTTATCAGACCATCAGTTTTCTCATCCCCCACATGCTCCCTAAAGGCAACTGGAAGTAAACATTTATTCAAAGGAAGATTAGCAGAAGAAGTGTTACCCATTACTATATCAAGGAAATAGGGATGACTAAGTAAATTAGCCATCTCTAAGAACCACGAGAACAAATCAAGATAATGTCAAAAGAACAAAAAATAGAGACTCGCACAACATCATCTCTGCCTCTTTCTTGATTCAGAAAAACTGACAACCCAAGAAGTCCTGCTTTGGGTAGGTTCTACTGTCATTGAAGATGAGGAGATCCGACAGTCGTTCATCGGAGAAGGTGAGCAACAATATGGCCTTAGCACCGCAGGAGAGAAGATGCGGCTCAACCTAGGGTTTTGATGATGTGTTTGAAAAAATCTTGTGTAATACTATAACATATGTGGGGTCGAGCCTCAAAAAAAGGAATAAATATCTTTCATAAATGATAAATAACTAGGCATTTGCTTCAAAGCCTCGGCAAAAGAAATATTAATAGTTAGCTTCTTAAGAACTTCTAAAATGTTTGTTAAAAGTAAGCTTGTGCTGCTAAGAAGATTAATCTCAGTGCTGCTAAGAAGAGTTCTTTGGGGCTGATTACTAATTGAGTTAGAAATTTCCAATTGTTTCTCCACATTCCTTATTTTTGCACCTTGACTTTTCAGTTGATTCCCCATCTGCAACACAACCTCCTCCCAACATAGCTTCTTTTCCTAAAATTGTTGATTTAGGTTAGATTTAAGAGGATAAGAAGGTATATCTTTGGTACTACCCTGGTTATTCCAATTTCCTAAAGGATTATCTTCATTATTTCCCAATTGATGGTTTCCCCCACCAAAATTGTTACTTCGGTTAAAGTTTGAATGGTTTTTCTAACCTAGGTTATAGGAATTGGAATATGGGTTGTTAGGTCAGTTGTTAATTGTATTAAGGTCTCAATGATGAAGTGATAGAATCAATCATTTGTCCAAATAAATTTTCCTTGATTGCTGAAGGTTCTTTGATTTGGTTCATTCCAAATTAATCTAACTTTCTAGAAATAGCTGCTACCTGAGAAGCTAGAATAGACAACGCATCAATATCATGTATATTAACTACCTTTCTAGGGTTTACTCTTTCAGAAGGCCATTGAAAGTTGTTAGTGGTCGTCTCTTCAATAAAAAACTAAGCCTCACTAAATGGCTTTGACATGAACGAACCACCAGCGACAAAATTAATGATAGATCTAAGGGATCCTACTAAATAATTGTAAAAAGTCTTAATAATTAACCAATTGGACAGAGCATGATGTGGGCATTTGTTAAAAAAATTGTTAAATCACTTCCACACCTTATAAATCAATTCAACTTCTAACTAGAAAATTAAAGTAATATAATTCCTATGTTTAGTAGATTTTGAAGGTGGGAAAAACTTAGCTAGGAATTATTAGGCTAAGTCACTCTAAGTTTTGATTGATCCTGGTGCAAATTAGTTTAACCATATTTTAGCCTTATGCCTCAAAGAAAAGGGAAAATTCTTAAGCCTAACAATGTCGTTTGGCACGCCATTATAGCAAAATGTAGTGCAAAGTTCCAAAAAACTTATTAAGTGTAACTTTGGATCCTCAGATGGAGTTTCCCCAAATTGGTTGTTCTACACTATTTGGATAATAGCAAGCTTAAGTTCAAAAGTGTTAGCTTCTACAGCAGGGGTTTAAATACTTAAGTTAATTTCATCTGTTGTAGGATCAATGTATGATGTTCATTAAATGGTATTTGGTTATCTAAATTGTTTTGTTAAATGTTCATCATTTTTCTTACAAGTTCTTAAAATCTTTTATATTTTCTAATGTTTGTAATTGTTTTCTCTAATTTAGAATAATACAGTACAAGTCTCAAATGTCCTACACTTCTCATAAACTAACAAAAGACTACACTAATTATTTTTACTTAAATGCACTAAACAAATTCAAAATTATTTTTTTTTTGTTTTTTATTTTAAAAAAACAAACAAATTCAATCAAAAATATAATTTTAAAAATTGAAATTTTCCAAGTCTAAATTCTAATTCATTCAACTAAAATTCTCTTAAGTTCACTACACCTTTGTTGCCCTGGCAGTGGCACAAAAAAATTGCCATGATTAGGGTGTGCTCGCTCGTAGTTTAGTGTTTGTGAACTTGATTTATGCAACAATGTGGCACTACAAATATGTCCCCCAAAAATGGCCCCAAAAGCTTAATGTGTGTGTGTTGGACCGCCAAATTTGCTTCCAGGTTAGGTGTTCATGCACCCCTACTTATCACCCAAGTATACGTTATCGTTTCAAGTAATATCAGATTTTTTAGTCTGGATTGTCAATCCCACAAGGAAAGCGGTGTAACAATCTTATGAAAAATTCTAGCCTACTAAACTACTTCTCAGCTTAAAATTTTATTGATAGTTTTAAGGGTGTAACAATCTTATTGATAGTTTTAAGGTTATACTAATGTTTTGCTCTAATTAAAAATTCTACTAATTATATTAAAATTTGGAGGAAATTAAGTGATATGGTTACCCTCCCCTTTGAAATGGTATGTAAGAGGTGTGTAGATAGTGAGTGCAATAAATTGAATGTGTTGTAAGTTAAAATTAGGAGCAATTATCTTATTTTCCCTCTCTCGAGTTCATATAGAAGTTTGGTTCAACTGGTTTTAATCCCTTAAACCCCAATTAGAACTCATTAAAGAGTATTTCCTTATCTATTTGCATCACTCTATATGTTACTTTTCCTTCATACCCTGTAATTCAATGTGACTCTTCCTAATTGTTCATGTCATTGCTCTCCCAAGTCTTTATGGGTTCATAACAAATTTTAACAAACAATTTGACCAGAATGATAAGTAAAAGACGCACAAAAAGAAAATCAACAGTTTAAAGAGTAAAAACAAATTTTAAAAATATTTTACCATTCTACATTGCCTGTTTATTCATCACAAGGGTAAAGGAAAAAGGAACTACTCACAAAGCACAGATAAATTGCCACAACACATCTTTAAAACAAAACAATCCACTAGAATTATGTAGATAGAAAGTTACAACACAAATGAGTCCATAATATTTAGTTTTTTCCCTTCTCAAGTAGGGAAAACCTCTCTCAAGAAGATCTCTTAAATCCTTGCTGCCTTGCTAGAGAACCTCTCAACAAAATCCCCCCAAATTTTCACCAAAATATGAAAAAAAAAACAATCTAAACTAGAATTGAACTCTAGACTTCCTCTGGGATTTTCTATAGGTTTTAGAGGTCTTATCCTCTCCTTAGGCTACCTAGAATTGCTCTAAACATCAACAAAGGTCGGCTATATTCACAGCATAACCGTCAAAGCAATTTCTGAAAAACTGTCAAATAGTTACTGGCGCCAAGGCCCTACAAAGCTGGGGCATAGGCACCAGGTTCACTATCTGGTTCAGCTAAAACTGGTGCCTAGGTGCCAAGTGGATGGCACCAAGGTCCTTGGGTGCAGGACCTTCGTGCCGAGAGGTTGGCGCCTAGTTGCAGTCCACTTTGGGCCATTTTGCTTCGTTTCACCTCCAGTTCTTCACCATTTAATACCACATCTACTTCATATTGTACTTTCAAGAAAAACAAAAAAATAGGTAATTTCACCCATAAACAAGCGCAAGAGATAAAGATAAGTATACTTTCTCTTAAACAAATCAATCAACTACCCCCTACATCATAGAGACACGAAGAGTAATTAGGCACAATTCACAGAGAAAATCATAGCAAGAAAAACTATACAATAATACATTACAAGCAACAAATAAATGAAAGAATTATAGTAAATTGTTCTCTCCTTGATGAAAACAACACTCCCTTGCATATAAAGCTCTCACAACACACAAAGCAAAAGAAAAATCCTTTTTTGGTTAACCCCAAAGGAGAAAGAGAACGCTTAAGAGAGCACTAAAATTCTCTCCAGAAATTTGCATCTAGTAGCATCCAAGCCATCTCTAGTACAGATCTCCTTTCATGAAGCCCTAGAAATAAATTTTATAGTGAGAATCATGGCTTGAGCCATCAAATTTAACTCCCAGGGTGGTCCTTCATAAATTTTTACCCTTTCACTATTAATTGACTAAGATTATTGTAAAATAAAAGCAACTCATTTTTTTGAAATCTGAGCCAAGTCATAAGGGTTACTTGAGGGCAAGTAATGAGCAAGTTTGGGAGATTCGATATAGGATGAACATTTAATATTTTCCTGGCATTTTTTCATGTTTTTACAACTTGTTAAATTGATATTATAATTGAGAAAACAATTTGTGTTTTAGCTATGTAGGAGATAGGGTGGACAGGGTTTTTGAGCCAAAAAGGTATGAAAATCAGAAAAATTAGGAAGTTTTTGGACCAGCACATCCACGCTTCCCTCACGATGCACGTGTGTTAACACCGGGAGCTTGCATTGGATACAGAACACACCCGCCCACCCGTAAAGCACCTGCCTCATGCTCACAACACTCACACATGAACACTTCCTAGCTCGCAACGCACATGCACGGTCATCACAACGCACGTGTGCCTTCGTCGCTGTGTACCCATGGCCATCTCAGCACACTAGCACCAAATTCACAGTGCACCTGCACCGAATTCATGGCACACCCATGTTGAATTCACGGTGCACCCACGTCATGCGTACTTGGCTTACTTTGGCAAGAAATTTTTTACTTTTGTCAAGCTTTGCATATATATATATATATATATATATATATGTTTATGAAAACACTTTTAGAGCATCTTGGGTGGCTGAAGGCTGAGCGAAAGGAGATATCTTGATTAAAGAGAGCTCTTCTCTTATGTTTTCTTCCTCTCCTTGGATTAAAAGCTTTAGGGGCTGATATTCCACCTCTTTGTCTTGTGATTTCTTGAGAGAGCTTTGTATGAGAGGGAGAGATCCTACTCTTATGGAGAATAAAGCTTTTATTATAAGTTTAATATTTTTATGTGTCTTGCAATAAAGATATGCATAGTTATCTTGTTTATGGATTTCCTTAAAATGTGTTGCTAAACTATTTTCATGTCTCTGTGATGTCGGGATAGTGGCTTTATTGTTTCTTAAGATGTCCTTGTAGCATTTTTCCATGCTTTTATGACTTGAAGTTGTTAGTTAACCTCTACATTTTATTTAATCCTAGTCTGGTCAATTGTGATGTTGAACTCTTTCATGAATCTATGACTTCTAACCGTTGCATAATGTAACAAAAAGGATAACCACAAAATCCTGAGAGGATAAACATATTCCCATAAGATTTTGCAACCTTTACAGGGAATCAAGAAAATCTTGAGAAATGTTATAAGGTTGAACAAACTTTAACTTCATGGGTATATAATCCCTCTTTTGACCTAGACATAGGCAAAAGAGGAAAATTATCCCCATGTTGACCTCACAATTGTGAGGCATTTTTCCTTTATAGAAGTCTAGGATATAGCCTTAGAATTTTTTAGTGGCCTTCTTAAATGTCTATATATGGGACCGACACCCATCTAGAACTTTAAGCTAATTTTATTTTCACTTAGGGTTTCATAGGTTAAGCCCAAATCATAATACTTTGATTCGGTTGATTAGGATTTAAACCATTGAAGCCTAAGTTAAATTTTCAATTGTGGAAAATTCCTTAAGTTACCCACTGACCTTAATGACTTAGGGACTCTTTTAGAAACCCACTGATCACTCTGAATAAACCCTAAAATGAAGAAGTGCTAATTTTAAAATTTAACCTAACGGAAATCAAAGAGATTGGGTCACCATAATTAGAATGTGAGCCTACCTAATGCCTTTGCACAAGCTTAAGAAACTCTAAAATCAAAATAAATACTAAAACATTTAATTAACCCTAACACTAAATTTATCAAACCTATCAATAATTAAATTAAAATATAAATTTACCTAAAGAAAGACTAGGAAAACAACCAACTATAATTAAGTCAACTCATTAAAATCTAAAATCAAACTAAAATTAACCTAAAGAAGCCAAATATAATACCACTCAATTAAACACAAAATTAAAATAAATTAAAAAGTTAAAATTCTTAACTAGATTAATTAATCATATAAGCTAAGCCCAAAACCCTAAATTGCCTAATCACCTGAGGCCAAGCCCAAACTCTTAGAGGACCCATGAATCATGACCTATGACCCAACTATAGGGGTGAACCCAAGACACACTTTAAAACGTCCCAATCATAAACTTAATTAAACTAATTAAGCTCAAAACAAGAATAAAAGGACAAAGTCTCACACTTAACCAAGTTGACCACCATGAAGAACCTAAGTTAAGGTCACTTAGACCATCTTATGGGAGGGTCAAACGAAACCAATGTTGGTCCCAACCAGCACACCGAAGCTCCTCCCAATCTTGTCAAGCCCTTGCCATGCCATCCTCTTCCCCATTGGAGTTCACCATGGTAAAAACACCAAAAATGGAGAATGTTTCATTCCCTCTGCCAAACCTCCAAGCTCCCTTTTGTCCAACTCCTGAGGAGCCTCAAGAGCTTCCCAAGAACATCAGAGCTCTCCCCAAGGCCTCCCATGGCTAGAAGTGGAGCCTACTTGAGAGCCCTACACCACCTTCAAGCTCCCCAACCAGCCACTTAAACTTCCTACTTTAGACAACAAAATCCTTCACATAAACCAATGTAGTCAATTCCCACAATCCTCAAGCCATCTCCACCACCTCATTGCCCTAATTTTATCACTGAAATTCATGACACTTCACAACTTTCACACCAAACTTATCGAAACTCCAAATTAAACACCTCATTAGCTTCCCGTATTCCTAAAACCTCTACCCTAATCAACACCACTCTCGTGCGCTCCAAATTACTCCAACCCCAACCCGAGCTACCCCTTTAGTCTAGTGCAGACTTAGTGCTAATTTCAAATCAAATTAGAGCAAGGAGGAGCTGCATAACCTCTGGATGGTCCTCTCTATCAAACACAATCGATACCTCACCTCTTGGA
The DNA here is from genome assembly GCA_002079205.1 of Phalaenopsis hybrid cultivar. NCBI lineage: Eukaryota > Viridiplantae > Streptophyta > Magnoliopsida > Asparagales > Orchidaceae > Phalaenopsis > Phalaenopsis hybrid cultivar. The sequence continues at coordinate 7,047 of JXCR01018632.1, forward strand.
AGAAGGTAACGACTCAAATTTTCTAAAATTGCTCTCAGTTTCAAGCTTTAAGAAGTAAGTAAACAAGGCATGTTCCCTTAACCGTATGGATTGGTTTGTTAAGACTAGATGAAGCAATAGAAACAATCACAAAAGAATTTGGTTAACCCTAGCGAGAGATCTTAGGGTTTAAATGCGTACGATAGATGCTCNTGGTTTGTTAAGACTAGATGAAGCAATAGAAACAATCACAAAAGAATTTGGTTAACCCTAGCGAGAGATCTTAGGGTTTAAATGCGTACGATAGATGCTCTCTGGCATGTTGGGGGTGATGAGTGAGCACAATCTAATCCACATTCTTTGAAAAGGATGACATTGATTGAGCCAAAGAAAGAGATTTTGCAAAATGGAGCAGCGCATCGCGGGCCACCTCAATGCTTTCGTGGAATGCGCCACAAATCAAAAGATGTCGCATGGAGTTTCGACGACGGAGAGGAACCAGTCAATGCCGGCGCAGATAAATGGGAAATTTAGAATTTTCCAAACTAAAAAAATTCAGAAAATCCATTTTAACTTTAAAAATCATATATTAAAAAATAAAAATACCACATAGAGAGAAGAAAATAATAGAATTAAAATGTAAATTAATTAAACTATATTTAATTTCAAATTTGTTAATATTCCCTAACTGCACTTTAATTATCAAAATATGGAATATAGGACCAAAAATTATAAAATTTGGAAAGTTTGTTCCCTCTATCCTTAGGGATCTTCTCTGATTTTTTCCAAGAACAGGGACAACCCCATCACCAAAAACCCTATTTTTCACGAAAATTATAATTATTTTGAAATTAAATTATAAAAAATAAATAATAATCAGAAAAATATAAACTCAAATTAAATTTAGTGATAAAAGCTAATACAATAATCTTTCCTAATTAATTGACCATTTTCAAAAGTCTGAATTTTAAAAATGAAAATTAACATATGAAGGGTAAATTGTAATTAAAAATTTTTCTTGAGCGTCCCGCTTTGTCTCCTGGATTTGAGTAAAATGGAAAAGTTCAACTTGGGAACCCAAATATATTAATTCATCAATTTATCCTTAATTAAGAAGAGCCAATTTCTTAGTTATCCTTAATTATGAAATTACTCTTACTTAATAATAACATGGAACAATTCTAACTTGACTTAAGACATTAATTCATCAATTTATCCTTTAAATGTTTGGGAAGATTAATGAATTAAATAACTTCAGCTTAAATTAAAACATCAATTCATTAGCCCTTCTTTAAAAAAGAAAATTTGATGAATTAAAGAAAACATCAATTCATTAATTCCCTTTTTAAAAATAATTAAGTTAATTAATAGATAACTTTAATTTAAAACATTGTTTTATTTAAGAAGATTAAGGCTGAGTCATTAATCTCTTTTTAAAAAAATATGTTTGGGTGGAAAGATTAGTGAATTAAACAAATTCATTGATTTTTCTTTAAAATGCTTAAGAAGATTAGTAAATTGAACAACATTAACCCAAACCAAGACATCAATTCAATAACTTTTTTTTAATCTTTAGGGAGCTTAGTGAATTAAATAACCATAAATTAAAAATATCAACTCATTAATTCTTCTTTAAGAATGTCTAAGGAGATTAGTGAATTAAATAACTTTAGCTCAGATCAAAATGTCAACTCATTAATTCTTCGTTAAGGGAGAATAGGAGAACTAGTGAATTAAACCAATCTCAAGTGCGGCCTTCCTATTTCGCTGTAAGTTTTGGCACGCCATGATCTAGGCTATCAGGCGGAGTGTGAATCATTGTAATTCAATAAGTAGTCACCCTCAGATGAAGAGATCCTGGCTGATGAATAAAGCTTGTTGCCTTATTAACTCTCAATGGTATTAGGGAAACTACTTTATGCCTCCAATGTAACTATAGGATCCATGTCGTTAGCTCCTCCCATGGGGTCGTTTGATCGTGATGATTTGGCTTGGATTATATTCTATCTCGTTTCTAATCAAATAACTATCCTTTTATGTGTTGTAATTAAGGAATTTCATATAGTTAATTTGTAATTAACTTTGTTAATATTATTTTAAATTGACTTTATAAATTATGATGAAAACATGGATATACGAATTAACATGTAGAAGCTCGATAGCCATAATATTGAAATGGAGTTACCAAAATAAATATAAAAATATTCACATACATACAACTCAGTTCTCATGTATTTATCTATTTAACACCTATATTTTATTTTTTTCATATATGTTATTTTACCTATGCATCAACGTACAGTTTTATTTTTTCATTTATGTTATTTTACTTATGCAGCCCTCTCCCTCGTGTTATTCCGTGTTATTCAGATGTTATAACATAAGAATTCGGTGGTATGTATGTAAATGCAGCCCCCTCCCTAAAAAAATTAAAATTAAGAATAAAAAAATTTGAAGATGTTTAGAAGGAATTAACATAAATTAGATGAAAAAATATTGCATCGGGACTCTGCACGTAGAGCTCCGTGCAGAGCCCAATGAAATCACGCCACGTAGAAAAAACAATCTGCTCGGTAACACAAGGGAATATTCCTCTCGTGTTATTCAGGTATTATTTGTGTTATTCAAGTGTTATTGTGTGTTATTCAAGCATTATTGATGTATTATTGTGTTATTATAATACCGGGAATATTCTCAGAATATAATAACACCCGAATAATATATAATAACACTTGAATAACATAAAATAACACGAGCGGAATATTCCCTGTGTTACTGGACCGATCACCTCCACGGCATAATTTCATTGGACTCCGCACGAGTCCTGATGTAATATTTTTTCAAATTAGAGGCCCGATAAAAATTCTTACAGAATATATAAGATTTTTTTGGTGAAGACAAAACTAACGAAAAGGACAAATCATGCATTCATATTAGTTATAACTAAAATACATTACCAATAAGTTAACAATAATACTTAAGAGAATACAACAATAAGGACGTTGAATGAGTTCCTTCCCAAATGTAAAAACCCTAATTACTTCATCTGCTTCATGAAGGAACAATCTCTGCGTTAAAATAATAAGTTGCCAAATGAAAATAAAAATGCGTTGACTAAGTCAAACGTTGGTGTTATTTTGCATTAAAAGCCATTAAATTTACAAATTTTGCATTCTTATTTCGATTCAAATGCTTCACGTTGGATCTCAAAGGTAAGAGTTTTGAAATTATGAGTGTTTGATTTTAGATAAGAAGAATGCAAACTAGAACAGCAGCAAATATTAAATGGGGCATATTTTTAGTACGTTTCAAGTTCTTCAAATTTGAGTTTATTCTAAAGACAGTATTAATTGTGGTCATTGTTGATGCCACTGTCAGCCACTGTTAGCCACCATCTGCCGCTGCTCAAGAGTATATATTGTATTTTATTTGGTTATAAGCTAAGTATAAAATTATAAATTCATGTATTTATTATATATTCATCCAAATAATAAGATATACTTTCTTTACTTGTGGAAGATTTTTTTTTGTATTGTTATAATGTTGCTAATGTGTCCATCACAGATCTTAAGAAATTTTATCTAAATGATTGAATGCATCATTGGAAGAAAAATATACTATTCTGAGAGGGAAAAATTATATTCTAAAAAGGATCTAATGAATTAGACAAAGAAAATCTTTAATATTTATGGGTTAGCATTAACCAAAAAATTTTCCCCTATCTTACAAGTATAAGCTAAGGGCTATTTTATTCTGTGGTTTAGTATTCTTGCAAGGGCAAACTCTTATAGTTAATTACATTACAGGAGTTGTGGGCTCTTAATAAATTTCTTAATTAAAGCATGGGCTCATATTAAGCAGGTTTTCGAAGTATCCTTAAGTTCAATTTCTAATATTGGTTTACTAATCAATGTTGAAGTTCACTAATGCTTTCATGTGCACGATATTCAAGTATTTTATACTTTCACGTTCATTACTTTGGTTTATTCACATGCTTTAGTGACTATTTTCAATCTTCAACTTTCACATACAAACTATGTTTCTTTAATATGAATTTTTTCTTTCATAAGTACTAAACATGTGAATTAGTTAAGTATGAGATATAAAAGTATATATTGATTTTAGAGTTTGCATGTTTACCTTTGTGTTTAGCCACACCACTTGCAAGTTCCTAGATAGGAGTTTGCAAATGTGTAACCTTTGTGAGGATTTCACATTTATGTGTCTGTATCTTTAGTTTGCACATTTGTTAGAAAAAGAGACACAAATCACTTAAAATTTTTATTGAAAGTGTAAAGAGATTTTTTTCAAAAATTTAACTTCTTAAAAAATTTAAACTGATTTAAAGACACGAGTTTATTAAAAATTTATCTTAAAAACCTTATAAATTTAGAGCACATTTACCTAAACTTGTCTTAAATAGCATAGAAAATTATTAAATAATGTTAATAGTTGGAGATTTAATGCATATTTACAACATATTTACATAATTTAGATGTATGATTTTTACATGAGCATTTTCTTAGAGAGAGCTATATTCGTTTTAAAGCATAGCCAACTTTTATGAAAAATAATTTTTAACATTATCGAGCATGTTTTATTGAAGTTATTTATTTTAAAGTAAGGTTTAGTTGATTTTGAAGTATAACACATATAATTTCTATTAAAAATATATTTTAACATTTTAGAGCACTTTTAGACAATGTTCATGTATTTTAATAGAGGGATTACTTAACTTTGAAATATATAACCTAATTGTCATTGAAAACACTTTTTAACACTTTAAACTACATTTTATCAAAGTTTATTTTACTTAAAAAGCAGATGATTTTGAAAATATAATACACTTAATTTTCATGAAAATATATTTTAATATTTTAGAACACATTTTATTATATTTATTGAAAAGCCAAGTAAGATACACACCAAAATAACTTTACTATTCAAGGATTTAAGGTACATTAGTATGATTTATATATTAGAGCTAATTTAGTTGAAGTTAATTTCAAAAGGTTAGTTGGGTTAGAACTTAATATATACTTAATTTATATTATTCTATGAAAAAAGATTGAAGGTTTTAGAGAACATTTAGTACAAGTTGTTTTCAAAAAGGGTTATTTCTCTTTCTTTAAATTCCAAGTAAATTTATACTTAATTGTTTCAAAGGGAAAATTACCATAACCTGATCATGTAAATCTTACAAGTGGTCAAGCTTTGAAAGTACATACAATTTGCTGTTATGAGAATCACACATCCTTATGGATTTTTCAGCAAATATAAATGACATTTCCATAAAACAACATAGACACCACAACTTGCATGAGATTTTGCATAAGCCACATAAACCCAAAACTTGCATGGATTTTCATTAGTAAGTAAAGCCACAACTTGGTTGGATTTTAATAAGCACATTAATCACAAATTACATGGATTTTTAAGGAAGCACGTGAATCATAACTAGTATGAAATCTTAAGTATATAAACTGCAACTTGTATGCATTTTCATAAGCACATAAAGCCACAAATTACATGTACGTTATTAAGCACATAAAAGCCACAAATTACATGAAAGTTTATGTAAGCACCTGAATCATAACTTGCATGGATTTTAATAAGCACATCAAGCCATAAATTACATGCATATTTATAAGCACATAAAGCCACAAATTGCATGGATTTTTAAGCAAGCATATGAACCTCAACTTGCATGTAATTTTAAGTAAGCACATGAATCTACAAGTTGCATGGATTTTCATAAGCATAAATCCATAAATTGCATGAATTTTTATAAGCGCATAAAGCCAAGAATTGTAAGGATTTTTATAAGCACATAAGCCACAAATTGCATGGATTCTTAAGTAAGCACATGGAGCCACAAATTGCATGGATTTTTATAAGAACTTACAAACCACCAATTGAATCAATTTTTAAGTAAGCACATTAACCATAAATTCTATGGGTCTTTATGTAAGCAAATGAAGCAACTTAACATGGTCCAAATAAGTATTTAAACATGTTATGATGAGGGGAGGAATGGAGGTACTTTTTGGCCATGGTAAGAAAATGGAAGAGAGAGAGAGAGAGAGATGTGTGTGTTTCGTTCGTGGGAAGTGAAGGAGTGGGAAAGAATATGGTTTGAGTATTTTTGGCCTATTTCAGTGAGAGAGATGGTGTGTGTATGTTGGTGTGGGTCCCAACTAGGGCATAAGAGGGAGTGGGTGATGTGTGTTGGTGAGGGTTTCAGCCTAAGGATATGAGGGTGAGAGGAAAAAGGTTGTTTATTAGTTTTGGTCAAGAGAAGTAAGGGTGGTGTAAGGAGGTTGTATATTGCCTTTGGTTTAGGGAAGTGAGGGTGATGTGTATGGATGTATCAAAATTTTAAACATATGAAAAGAAAGGAAAGAGAAGAAGAAGAAGGTAGGAGCTTTGTCATGGAAGTGAGTTCAGGTAGAGGAGGTGGTATGTTGGTTTTGGCCTAGGTAAGTGAGAGTGAGAAGGAGGAGGTTGTGTGTGGAGTTTGACTTAAGGAAGTTAGGGTGAGAGGGTGAAGAATGTGTATATATTTCAGACTAAGGATGTGAGAATTTGAGGGAGGAGGATTGGGTTAGGGTTTCGGGTATGGGAAGTGAGGGAGAGAGGGAGAAAGAATGGGTTAGGGTTTTAGTTACAGGAGAAGTGAGGGAGAGATGATATCTTAGCCATGTAGTTTTGATTAAGTTAGAAATAAGGGATAATGATAGCACATTTTTAGCCTATGGTGGAAGGAGGAGAAGAGAGGGAGAGGGATAAATTTTTGGCTAAGAAAAAAGAAGGGGAAAGAGAGAGGGGAGGGATTTAGGCCTCAAAAAGGTGAAGAAGGAAGAAAAAGGAGAGAATGAAAGGAATCCTATTCACATTCTTAACAAAATGCTTTGAATTTCATGCAAAATCAGACACCTTAAGAAAAATGAGAGAACATATATACCTTGCATGGATGGAGGTCTTTGTTTTTTTTTAATTACATAAGTAAACTTCTCTTGATATATTTAATGAAGAGAAGGCAAAGAAAAGTGTGGTTTTGGATAATAAAGAAGAAGAAGAATGGGGAGAGGATGAAGGTGGTTTGGCCAAGGGGAATGGGATGAAGAGATGAGAAGAAGGTGGGGGGAAGGAGTTTCACCCAAATGAGAGTTGATTGGGGGAAAATTTAGCAAAGTTTTGTTTTAAAAGGATGATAGTTTAACATAGAGGGAGAGAAGTGATATAAAGGGTGAAATTTCAAAATGGGTGTTTATGCTTATTAGGCCAAAAAACATAAACTTAACTCATTTGGAAGTAAGAAAAGAACAAGGAATGCAATAGTGAAATTGATTTTTGTCAAGGTAGTCCCTTTCTCAAGATATGTCAATTCAAAGTTCAAAAATGGTCATGGCCAAAATTTTGACCTTGTCTCATTTAAATTAGAAAAAAATGGAGACATATTGGTGAAGTTGGTTTTCATTAAGGTGGGACCTATCTCGGGATATTGGAAGTTAGAGTATCAGCCCCACCCAAGGAGAGATAATTTTTTTATGGATTTTGGATTAAAGTTTTTAAGGGTTTTTTATTGACTAGATTTAGTATTTTTAACTAAAATTTACTTTGGTTACAGTTTGGTCCTAATTTAAGTTCTTTTTGAAGTAATTATCATGATTATTTTTTAGTATAAAAATTACCATCCAAATTATTGTAGTCTTGATGGACTCAAAAAGGAAGTTTGATTTGGGCATATAGGAACTCATTTGAAAGGTTTTGATGATCTTAATGCACTCCTGTAATCTAATTTGAAAAAAGATGATTTTATGATAAATAATTTAATTATGTGTAAATTTATTTCATAAAAACTTGAGGCAAAAAGGCTTTACGTAAAATCTATGTCAGATCATCGCCAAATATTTTCATGTTTCTTGTATGTAATAATGAACATCATATAAATTTTAGAATGCAATTTCAACCACTACGATGATTTGTGTATTAAATTATAAATTTTTGGTACTTTTTGAAATAAGTTATTTTTTAGTTCAATTTTAGGGTTTTATTGAAGCTAGTTACATTTGGTTCCATTTTAGTTTGATTAATTTCAAAAAATTTTCAATTAATTTTTAATTTTAGATCTGAGTTAGGGTTAGCTTAAATTTTATTCTAAGTTGGGTTAAAATCTTATCTTATTTGAGCTTCGATCAAACATTTAGTGACATTAGAACTGGATTCCAGGTTTAGAGAAGATTGGAAATGTAAACTCAGAAAATGGTTGACCAAAAACTGTGGCCAACAAATGGACTCCCAATATGTGTGGTAGGTATTCAAAGTATGACTCACATATTAGCTTTAACCAAACTACTAACTAAGTCCAAGATTAAGCGTGTAACAACCCAGAGATTAAATTTTCAATTTAAAAATTAGGATTCAAATTTTGATTTGAAGCTCAATGATTGTGAACTTTAGTTTCTTATTGATAGGAACAATAAAAAATTCAAGATGGGGATTAGAGAAATGTTTCTTAAAGAGCTTGATTTAGAATTTGAGGAAAGGTAGCCACCGAGAAACTTACTTGACCTAGAAAGACAACTGGAGTAATCCAATTCAATGAAGCACAAAATCATGAAGAACGGCAATATTTGTGTAAATGATTAAAGATGGTGTTGTTTTGCTTTGTATCTTTATGGGAAAGTGTCTAATAATGATGTAGTTAAGCTTCAAGTCCTACAAAATAAAAATTTTTAAATTTGTCTTTACTTCAATACATTGGGATGGAAGGTAAGGTGACTCTCATCTAACCAAAGAGGTGGACAAGGAGACTTGATTTTTCCCACTTGTGGGTAGCTGATGTGTTTCTACCCACTCCTGGGTATATGATCAGTTTTTGTCGCTTTATGGAATAGGTGATTATTTTTTGCCCACTCTTGGGGTAAATGATGAATTTTTGTCCACTCCTAGGGTAGGTGAGCCGTTTTTTATTTGTTAGGTGGAGAAAACTGAAGAAGATATTACACCTTACCCAAATAACAACCAAAACTATTCAAGGATGATGAAGGAAAGCTTGACATCAAAAAAATAAAAATGTTTGAAGTTGTGCTTAAGTTATTGGATTTCAATGACCACACAAAGATTGGAAGTATGAGGACTCACACCTATCTTAGATTTACTATGCAAAGCATTGGTCTACTAAACACATCATGGCATAATACAATCAAAGAACCTTATACATTTCCTTCTCTTGAGGAATAGGAAATAGTATAGATTTGATTTTGTGCACCGAACACAATAGAATGAAAAGCAAGTAGCTCACATCCAACCAATAAAGTGAATAGATTGATTAAATTTGGATAGAAACCACAAGGATTAACATCAAACTTGAGAGCTAATCAAATTGAAAAGGCAATCAAAGTAGAAATTAAGCTAGACTTAAAGAAAGTTTTATTTGAACTTTATCTAAACATGTTAGGATGGAAATCATAGGGATTTACATCCATCTAAAGAGTTGAACAATATGATGGATTAGGATAAAAAGCACAAGGACTCACATCTATTTTTGAGAGCTAATTGAAGGGAAAGACAACATAAGTGATTGTTATGGTAGACCTAAAGAGATTTGATTTGATTTGGTACTTCATTTTAATCATTACATGAACAATTTTGGAAATATCTTTGTTAAATGAGTTACGGTTTTAATTTCATTTAAAGCTTTAGACCCAATATCACCTCCAAAAGTTTCACAATTTGAAATTTGAAGTAGTTGTTTTAGAGCCATCTAAGAATCATTTTATTGGAAAATAAGATTGATATAGAATTCTTGCATTCATTTATTGAAAATCTTGCCCCTTAAGTAAAGAACATAAATTTTAAAACACTTTCATGATAGAAAACCATTCATAGAAAACTGAATATATATATATATATAATATTTTTAGTAAATAATGCATAACTGCATCTATACATATCAGAACTACAAAACCATTATATGACTCATATGGATCATTTCTTCAAACTGTGAGTGGAACTATGTTCTAGAAGCCTGAATCTAAACTATAACTGATGGCCAAAAACTTACAGTGAAGTAAGTCCATCAATTACACAAGTATATGTGTCAGGTAATATGTGATCTAAAATTCTTCATATTGATCCCACCAGGAGAGGCCAAATTATTTTTAACAGGTGAAGTTTTTGTTTATTGAACCACTAATTCTTTAAAATAATCAAATGTGAGAAAAAAAATCTAATAATCCTAAAAATGCAATAAACATAAATTGTAGGAGAAAGTGTAGAGTTTTTTAGACATGCAAGATTTATACTCCTTTGTTATGGGTTAGTTGGTTTCTTGAAATCTTCTTGTGGGTCCCACACTATAGTTGACAAACATGAATAATTTTTTTCCTTATGCAAATGCCTAGGTCACAAGAAGAATTAGAAACCCATAAAGATAAGTTTTGCTTAACCCTATGGTGTTTCCCATGATTCTTTTAATCCCTTGAATAAGTTACAAAATTCTACTAGAATATGTCTATTCTACTAAGTTTTTGTGGTTAATCTACTCATTCTTCTACGCAACGGGTATAAGTCATAGTTCACAAGGGATTTTAACATCTTATTGCATCTGATAAAAACTAAATTATGATCAAAAGGTTAACACATCAACATCAGAATTTAAGCATCAAAGAAGCATCGAGGGAAACAAAAATTCATGAGATGGATACCATAATAAATCCACCAAAAATACATCACAAAAGTAAGAAATGAATTAGTTATAATGCATGATGAAAAAACAAACTTTTTTATTGCAGGCATAAAAAGGAGACAATGCAAGAAGGGCAGAAAACTCAACATAGAGCTAATTGGTCCTCGTTGTATAACATGTTCCTCTTCAATCAATACAAATATTCATGGATCTCTCTCACATAAATGCACTCAATATCACCTTACATGATCATAAAACTCTTCAAATAACATTGAAAAAGAAGAGGAGAATAAAAAACATACTCTTTCGAGCAAACTCGAAGAAAATAATTGCAAGTGCTCCAAAAAACTTCCCAAGCTCTAGAGACGCTGCCCTGTAGATAGAAAGTGTTCCTACAATTTTGAAAATCCATATTTATACTAGATCATGCATTAGAGGTTCAAAGTTATTCTATTAGGTTAGCACTGTGGACCAAATTTGAAATGCCCGCGGGGTGTTGGATCTACGAGATGAAGAGTAGAGTGGACTAGATCTACAAAATCCAAGCATGGAGCAAACTGGATCTATCGGATGCAATGGTGTTTTTATAGAACTTTGAGCAGAGCGGCCTATAGTTGCATTCACTTAAGTTGTGCATGTGCATGCGTGAGTGTGTGTCCGTGTGCACACAAACGTGCGTTTGCATGTGTGAAATGCAATTTTTCATCATATGTGCTCCAAATTCACCTCTTTTCCTTCTCCAAGTAGCTTAAGCCCTGTATTTTGCTCAAAAAATGAAAATATCTTTCTCAAGCATGCTCTTTTGATAAATAAGAGAATTAACAATATATTTAATGTAGAAAAATTATGTAATTTTACCTCGTATCAATCCACCTGAACTTGTTACTTGCTCCCAACTAATCTTGTATCCCAATAATGATTAAAAAATTTGTGGGGCTCTGATGTGGCTTTCCGATTCTTTATTCATAATACATAAGTGTAATAAAAATATGTAAGCCCCATTTTAGAATGATATTTTCATGAGACTCTAATTACCTCGTCCCTCCTTTACTTCCCTTCTTTCTGTACCTTAGCAAATCTCAAGATGCATAATGTGGTGTAAATGAAATATTCTCCTTCACCAATGAAATTTTTAAATTAATTTAGTTTCTACTAACCAACCTAACATCTCCTAACCTCCTTCCTAAATATAAACATTGAGGAATTTCATTCATGTGGTTCATGTGGTTTTAAGTCTTATTACTTAGGAGACAACCAAGGCACCATTTTTTTTTTTTTTTTAATCTCATCTCAAGCTTCTTATCAGGGCGGTTAGTCACTACTTTTGATTTTTCTTTTTCAATCAGGTCATTCACAATCTTTTTTCAATTTTTATTTTCGTTTTATGTTTTTGTTCCACTGAGAATTACTATATCTCATGGAGCACATTTCTTTTAATAATTTTGAATGCCTTAATACCCCTAAATGATAATTCTCAACTCTTCTTAATGTGAACTCCAAAATATTATAATTCATTCAAAAGTCAAACTTGTTTATTTTGGTTGAATTTAAAATTAAATGGGTTAAAGCATCTCTGGTTGATGACCAATATTTTAGTTATACCATTTTAATTATTTTGAGACAACTTAGGATTCTGGTGAAAATTGATAAAGTATAAGAACTAGTTATTAGATAATTAATTCCAATCCCTCCCTTTAATGAGTATTCACATTTCAATTGAAGTAATTATATAATCTCATTAACTTATCAGGATTCCTTACAAGTGACTTCAAATTAAGGTGCAATCATCACCTCAATTATGAGAATTACTTCAAGGCAAGTAAATGTCAAAAATAAAGTTATAGGAAAAAAATAAAAGCATAGCATGTAAAAATAGAAACTGATACCATACAATTAAACATATAAGAGATCACAACATGAGTATTAATATGTGTAAAAAAATCACTCGGGTGAGAATTCATGAACTTCATATGATTCTTGCATAAGTAATACAACCAAAAATTATTTTCTAAATTCAAAATCCTCCAAATTAATTTTTTTTTTATTTGTTGATCAGTATTTTCCTCACAAGTTGTAAGAAAAGGGTCCCTAAACTATTATTTAAGTTCTCTTAAATCTTTTGTTGGACTGGCTCAAGGTTTTTCAAGCTCGAGATCTAACTCTATTAGATTGCTCTCCAACCTAGGTTATCATCAACATCAGCATTTTTGATAAGTAGTAAATTATGATCGGAAAGTTAACACATCAACATCAGAATTTTTGCACGAAAGAGGAGTCAAGGGAAACAAAAATTCACAGCATGAATATCACAATAAATCCAACAAACATACATTACAAGAGTACAAAATAAGCTTACTTACAATGTATGATAAAAGATAACAAGAACTTTTTTGTTGTGGGCATAAAAAGGAGACAACATAATATGGGCAAAAAACTCAACATAGGGCCAATCGGTCTTCTCAATACAACTTAGTTCTCTCCAATCAATACATAAATTCATGGATCTCTCTCATACAAATGCACTCAATCTCACCTTATAAATCAACAAAATTATATCAATGTTCATTTTTCAAAGGACATCATTTTGTTGAAGAGTCATACAACAACAACAAAACCCATATCCCACTAAGTGAGAAAGAGTCATAAGTACAAGAAAATATGTTTATTTTTATTTTTATCGTTATTATTTTTTAATTACATTTTTTTTAATTATATATCATAATCTATCTAAATTCTAAGATTTAACATCTTTATTACCTTCAAAAATATTTTATAAACTTTTACACTCTTCAAATAAATCATGCCTAATTACTCAAAAATTATCAAAGTACATTTTAAATAATTATTTACATCCTCAAATTTTAAGATTTTATATTCTAGTGGTTATAATATATCAAAATAAACTAATATGAAGTAACTCCACTAATTTAATAGTGATCATTATATTCTAATTCCTT
>JXCR01018639.1:0-11225 GCA_002079205.1 Phalaenopsis hybrid cultivar
TCTTACGTGATATGCCGTCATATCCTTTCCAAAAGCAGGTGTACATTGTGGTTGCAACAATGGCACTACATAACTTCAACCGAAGACATTCCTCGCAATCAGATACAGACTTCAGTATGGCTGATAATGATGAACTCAATATTTTNAAATATTTTTTTTTAATTTTAGGATCTTTAATAACAACAGTTCCATAATAATAGACTTTAATCACTTTAAATGGTTCTAACCATGGATTTCAGTTTTCGTGAAAATAAACTCAATCTTGTATTATATTATAAAACTTCTTGTTAAGGTTCAAACTTCTTGTTAATAATCTTCTGATCATGTCATATTTTCATTTTCTCTAGGTTTTTGCATTATCATTTGTTTCATTTCTAATCTCCGCAAGTTCATTGAGTTGCAATAATCTTTTCTCATCACCATCTTTTAGATTAAAATTAAATTCCTTAATAGCCCAAAATGTTTTATGCTCCAATTCTACTGGTAAGTGACATGTTTTTCTAAAAATAAGTCTATATGGTGACATTCTTATAGAAGTATTATAAGCAGTTCTGTATGCCCATAATGTAGTATCTAATTGAGCAGACCACTCCAATTTATAAAGATTTAATTTTTTTTTCTAAAATTTATTTTATTTTACGATTTGATATTTCTGCTAGATCGCTGTTCTGAGGATGATAATCAGTAAAGAATCTATGCATAATATCATATTTTTTTATCAATTTCTCAATTCTCTTATTCTAAAATGGGATTCTCCATCTATAACAATTACTCTCGACATTCAATATCTTGTAAAAATATTTTTATTTAAAGATTTAGAAATACTGCGAGCATCACATTTAGGTACAACAACAGCTTCAATCTATTTGGAAAAATAATCAACAACAATTAATATATATAAGTTTCCAAATGAAGGCATAAATGGTCCCATAAAATCTAATCCCCACACATCAAAAATTTCAACTTCCAATGTGTAATTTAGAGGCATTTCATTTCTTCTATAAATATTTCCTACTTGCTGAAATTGATTGCATATTTTAATATATTCATTAACATCTCTAAAAAAAGTAGGAAAATAAAATCCAACTTGCAAAATTTTATAAGCAGTTCTATTTGTTCCAAAATGTCCTCCAAATTCAGAATCATGACAACTTTCAATTATTTGTTTAGTTTCTTCATAAGGCACACGCCTTCTAATAATTAGATATTTACATTGTTTATATAAATATGGGTCATCCCAAAAATAAAATTTTGAATCTTATATAAATTTTTTTAATTATTGATTCTGAATAGTCGATGCTAGAATATCACTTACAATATAATTTATTATATCTGCATACCACAGTGTATTTATTTCATCAATACTATATAATTGTTCATTAGAGAAATTTTCAAAAATTTTATTTGCAAAATTAGTTAATATTTCTATTTCTACTCTAGATAAAAGATAAGCTATTTGATTGTCATTTCCTATTCTATCAACTACAGAAAAATTGAACTCTTGCAGTAGAAGTATCCCTCTAATTAACCTTAGTTTAACATCCTTCTTTTGCATTAAGTATTTAATAGGAGAATGATCTGTATGCACTATACATTTAGTTCCAATTAAGTAAGGTCTAAATTTATCGAAGGCATAAAAAATAGCTAATAACTCTCTTTCAGTAGTAGTGTAGTTAATTTGAACATCATTTAGAGTTTTACTAGCATAATATATTACTTTAAACACTTTGTTGTGCCTTTGTCTGAAAACATCTCCAATAGCATAATCACTAGCATCACACATTATTTCAAATGGTTTCTCCCAATCATGTGGGACTATTATAGGTGTAGTGATTATTTTTTTTTCAATAGTTCAAATGCTTTTATGCATTCCTCATTAAATTCAAATTTCATAGCTTTTTCTAAAAGTTAGCATAATGGATTAGTTATTTTTGAAAAAATCTTTATTTAATGTCTGTAGAAACCAACATGTCCTAGAAAAATTTTTACCCCTCTGACCGTAGTCGGTGGTGGTAATTTTTCAATAACTTGAATTTTTGCAGAATCTACTTCCATGCAATTTTCAAAAATTTTATGTCCAAGTACAATTCCTCCTGCAACCATAATTGACATTTTTCCTAATTTAGTACTATGTTAATTTTTTCACATAATTCCAAAACTTTTTTTAAAATTATTTAAGCATAATTCAAATAAAGTATCGAACACATAAAAATCATCCATAAATACGTCCATTCCATGCTCAATCAAATTACTAAATATTGATATCATACATCTTTGAGATGTTGCAGGTGCATTGCATAGTCCAAAAGACATTCTAGGAAAAGAAAATGTTCCATAAGGGCTTGTAAATGTTGTCTTTTCTTGATCCTCATGAGCAATTGGAATTTGATGATAACTGGTATATCCATCTAAAAAGCAATAATATTTGTTTCCAGCCAATCTATCCAACATTTGGTTTAGAAAGGGTAAAGGAAAGTGATCTTTCTTGGTGGCTAGTTTTAATTTTCTATAGTCTATACAAATTCGCCAACCAGCAACTTGTCTTATTAGAATTAATTGATTTTTCTCATTTACTTCAACGGTAACTCCTCCTTTCTTTAGAACATAGTGAATTGGACTTACCCAAGANTGTAAAGAGCATAGCTTTGGGAGGCAGTTCTGTGGTTGTGTCAGGGGTGTTTCAGCTCGTTGTGGCTTCTTCCGGTGGGCTGATAGTCCCTCATATTACACTGACAGTGGTCATGCCAGCAGTCATGTGAATCCGATGTTTTCTCCGGCTGACAGTGCAGATGAGGACCGACGTAGCCAGAGTCTTAAGTTGAATATTTTAATATTTCTCCTTGTTGTTGTACTTGTATTTGTACTTTTTTTTAGTTCTCCTGGTATTCATTAAGGTGTAAGAACTGTATGGTATCTTTTAGAACTGATCTGTGATTATTGTATGTTTCTGCACCATGTTTTTTCTATTAATAAGCTATTCTGAATAAGCTGCCCCAAACAGTTTATCAGTCAGGGGCAGGAATGTCATTTAACTACTAATAAGCTAGTCTGAATAAGCTGCCCCAAACAACAAGCCAGATTATTCTGATAATCTATAAATTATCAGATTATCAGAATAATCTGCTTATCAATAGATTATAAATAATCCACAGCTGTGTCAAACAGAGCCTTAGTTTTAATAGTACATCAAATATTCAAAATTAGTGATAGTAATTTTATTTTATTGTTGTGAATTTCATAGTGATTAATAAAAAATTGGCTTCACTTAAATCATCTTAAGAAAAGGAACTTAATTACATTTCTATGCTTATTAATAATGTATTAGAATCTTTACTAATAAGTTTCTCATGAAATTGTTTTTCTTTTAATTCTTCTAAGCATCTTTAATATGTTAAATTACAATAATTCTTGAAATAAATCGGTAATCATAATTCTTAGACTTGACTACTAAATATTTTTACAATCTAGTTTTAACCTATGTTATTAAAAATCATTCAAAAGATTCACTATTGCATTTATAAATCAAAAATTATAGAAAGCATAAGGTAAAAGTCACTTCCATAAGTTATACCTTTTATATATTATAAGAACGGTTACTTAAGGACAAGTAACGTTTAAGTTTAAAGAATCTGATTCACTTTAAAATTGCCTTTTTTATGCACATTTTATGCTCAATTTTTAAGGATAGTATTCTTTACTGAAGGATATTTTTATGTTTTTAGTTTCAGGTGCAAGAAAAATAGATTAAGAGTAAAAAGGAGAAAAAATACATCTAAAAAAGAAAAATTGGCTAAAGTAAAAAAAAAATTGCCAAACTAGTGGAATTGGCACCTAGGTGCCATATGCAGAACTTGCCTAGCACCTAGTCCCAACAGTTTGGTGGCTAGGCGCTATCGTTACATTCTAGAAGATTCATTGAATGAGGCTAAATTTTGAGGAGATGTCTGAAGCAACCCTTGGATCTTTTCAAAGCTCTATAAATAGGGATTAATTCCAAGATGCTAGAGAGTCAGATATATAAAGTCACATAATGTGTGAGTGTGTTAAGTGTGAGGGAATGATTATTTTTGAGTCTTTGTTATTTCTGAAATTTGTGTGTCAAGTAAGTGTTGTTGGAGTCAGAGAAGTTAGAGAACTTCAAAGGAGTGCTTGGGGAATAATTCAAAATAAGAATTTGTAACTTTGTTTTTAAGTCTTTTACTTTAGATTTCTGTTTTATAAATAAGATTTATTTGTTATCCCCACGCATTTCGAGTAGTTTTATCTCTTTCTCTTTGCAATATGATGTACACAAGTAAGTGATTTTGATTTTTTTAGAACTTTATTTTTTCTTAAAAGTTCTGATGATTTTTATATTATACCTTCATTTATTTTACAAATTGGTCACTTGTATTGTTACAATTTGTTGAAGAAACTTATAGACCCAAAATTGCTAAGATTTCTTAACTTGTAAGTATCAAATTTCACCTTGGAAAGAGCAGTGGCGATCATTTGAAGGGGAGTGCGAATAGGTAGGGAGATTAGATTTGAAGGTCGTAGAATTGATGTTTCTAGAGTGACAGGCTAGATTCATTTTGTTAAATTGGTCTAGAGATTGGAGCTAAGAGTCATTGGTAGGTCTTATAGATAGGGTACTGTGGGTAATCTACAAGTGAGAGACTAGAACCTACCCATTATTATTATACTTGCTAACAAAAACTTTAGACTATAATGTTCTTTACACATTGGAAGAAGTAAAGAATAAGTACACTCCTATTTGTCACAATACCACATTTAAGCTTCTAAAAATTTTGAATCCATTGCTGATTATGAATTATTTGCAAGGGAATTTAAATATTTTTTAAATTCATTACATTTAATTTTTACTTGCACTTTGTAGAAATTAGTGTCGGCACAATTTTAGTTGAGAAGTTGCCTGTTAGAAGCTGTCAGTCTCTGGAATCAAAATCTCGTCGCCCGCTTCAGAAAGACATTTAATTTACACATATATATATATATATATATGTTTAGAAAAATATGAAATCAAATTGACCTCATATTTTTCATAGTTTAAATGAAAGAGAACTATACCTCAAACTCTGTATCTATCCCGAAAGATAAACACAAGACTTGAGGATGAGACTCAATCAAATAAATTAAGAAATATATGACATTCGTTTGGTGTGCAAAATTAATTTTATTTTCCGACAATTTCCCCTATTTAATATGAAAAATTAAATAGGGTTTATATTAAGTTAGGTTCAGAAAAACTTCTTATAAGGGCAAGTCCCTATAGTTAATTACATCTTAAATGACCAAAGTCACTTAAGAAAACTCTCGATAAAAATTAAAAAATATTATCTTTAAAGAGGTCAAAGGATTAGAACTGTTCAACAAAATTGAACGTAGAAGTGTGAAAGGGGAATGACTCAAATTTGGAGCATTTTATTGTAGAGTTCAAATGAGGAAGAACTAGGGGATGTCATAGATCCGGAGGAGAACCTCGGTGACTTCCTAAGCTATCCTAATGNGAGGATGAGAATCAATCAAATAAACTAAGAAATATATGACGTCCATTTGGTCTGCGAAACTATTTTATTTTCTGGCAAGTTCCCTTATTTAAAATGAAGAACTAAATAAGGTTTATATTAAGCTAGATTCGAAAAAGCTTCCTATAAGGGAAAGTCTCTATTGTTAATTATATCTTAGATAACTGAAGTAACCTAAGAAAACTCTTGATAAATATTAGGAATGTTATCTTCAAAGAGGTCAAAAGAATAAGACAATTCAATGAGATTAGACAAAGAGGTGTGAAAGGAGAGTAGTTCAAATTTGGAACATTTCTTGTGGAATTCAACAGAGGAAAAACTAAGAGATGTCATAGATTGGGAGGAGAACCTCGGTGACTTCCCAAGCTATCATATTGTTTGGCTTCAATTGAGAGAGAAGTATTTAAATGTTTCATCTTGTCAATTTTATTAGTTAGGGCTTACATTCGTGTGAAACAATCACACAAATAGCCTAGAAGATATGAGGATTTAGGTCATGACGAACTACAATCTCAGAATCCTAAAATGAGTTAGGTCTTAGATTGTACAGCACAACTATACAAAAGCCTAAAGATAGGGTGAGGATTTATGTTGCATAAGAAAACAACCTCAAATCATATTGCATGGTTGTTTAATTCTAAAGAAAGATATGTTGTTGTAGATCCTCATGCTATTGGAGATGGTTGTGCTACCCACAATGCTAGCTCCAATCTTTTAATCACCACAAGTTTTTATTTTCTAATGTGTCAGGTTATGATATCAAATTAGATGTCCCTATGATTATGGTTCTTTAAAGATTATGGGGCATATTAAAGTTGATTAGAGTGAGACCTATAGGGATCATACAGTTCCCTCATTCCAATAACACTATTTTCTATTGGATTCACTTAATCTAAATGAATTTACTAAACACAACTCAATGAGTTCCATACTTTCATTTAGACCGGGGGAAACCTCGTTAGCAACCGTAGTTAACCTCCTCCGAGGGATTCCTGGTCATCTGATTGAGACATCTTAATTTAGTTCCAATTGTTGTTTTTTGATGTTTGTGATTAAATTTTAAGATGTCTTATATTTTGAATGTTGTGGTGTTGAATTTTATCTTGGTAGATTTTAGTTTTGGTTTAGGTTTTTCAGCTATCCTAAAACTTTCAGTTTTCATGCAGGGTGACATCATTATTTAACATGCAAGCTTTATAAGCATAAAATACAATGTGGAAGGTATAAGAAAAGACAATACTGTAAACTGTAAAAGCGTACCTTATGAGACTTCTCGTTCCTCCACCTGAAATATCAGTACTTGCAAAGCATATATATAATATTGCAAGGAACTTAAATTGCATGAGTAGATGAAGGTTTAGCTACCAAACCCCAGGCTATGATTTTTTTGAGTCTTGGAAAATCTTTTTGGATAACTATAGAGGAAAATATGGCAAGTTCAATTTGTCCTTCAAAATATCCAAAAGATTTTAAGGTGCTCGGGGTATGACCCTGAACTATTTTGGAGATCTCTTAGATTATTTTGAGTTCATTTCTGAACTTATCATATCATTCTATGAACCATCTGAGTTTAGAGTGTGACTATCTTGTTGCTCAATGAAACTTAACAATTTAATTATCCCAAGGATATGATACTCGATTGGTCACTTAACATTTCACTTAAGAGTTATGTGGATGGCTGCCCCTAAAGCAAATTTAGGTCATTTAAGATTGTTGTACCCATCATTAATGTCAGGCTTGTAGTGTTTAAAGAATTTAATCACTGATTATGTTATCTCTTAAATCTGATCACTTGAGTTTAAATGTCGAGCCTAGGTCACTACTAAGCCATTAAAAATCATGATGGGTGAAATGGTGATTATCAAAATTTTGATTTCAAGTAATGTGCATTCTTATCAAATGGTCACATCATCCTCAATTTTGGGCTTAAGAAAAGTAAATTATCAGCTTTCCAACTTAAGCTCATTACATAAGAATCATTTGATCTAAGTTGACTTCTGAGTCATGAAATTTAGGAGGGTTATGATTTTGTTGATGTTGTGCAAGGTGGGTGAGTGGGTTTCTACCTTTTGACCCCATTGTATTCCAATCATCCAAATATGCTTATTAAGATCAAAATTACCCATTTTCTCATGGTTAATCCTATATTTTGGTTAAGGCACCAAAGTCTAAAACTACCACTTTGCCCTTTGGGCACTTCACCTCATAGCTCTTTAAACACAACTCAAATGACTCCGAGGGTTTAGAATGTCATATTCATGAGGTAACTATAATGTTTTGGAGGAGAACATATAGACCTCTCAAAATTTTGATTTAATTTAGATAATTATTTAAATTTAAAAGATAGGATATTTAAAAGTTAATTTTCTTAATTATCCAGAATAAACTTTATATTTATGAAAAAAACTTTATTAGAGGTTTTCTAAGGTCAAAGAAACACTTAGAAAAAATATCTTGATTTTTTAATCAAATTTCTATTATTATTACTATTTAATTTTTAATCAATTTCAATGATTAAAATGAATAGAACAAAATATTTTAAATGCCAAGAACATTTTTATATTTTTATTATACTTCTCTGAATTCAAAATACCCATATAATCAAATCTTATGATTTTTAATTTGTTTATTATGATTATTTTAGTTGGAGAACATGAAAAATTTATTTTTTAAGCCTTTAATTTTTTAATTTTAACTTAGAAACATAGGGAAAATGTCCTAATGAATTCTAGGTGATCAAGGGATATTCAATTTTTTATATTTTTGAAAATTTTGATTATTTTAATTATTTTTAATGCAAAATATATTTTAAAAAAATGATATATTTTCACAAAAAGGGTTTTATTTTTATAAGATGCCCCTGGTCATAAGGAACACGGAAAAAAAATTTTCATAATTTTTTTAAGCATATTTAATTTAATATAATTATTTTTTACAAAAAGGCAAGGCTTCCTTAAAAATCCATTTTAATGCTTAGACTAAGTGAAATATATTTAGATTTTTACAGTGAATAAACATGATTTTTCTGGACAATGGAGAAGTGATTTTATCAAATTTTGGTAAGTGTATAATTTACATAAATTAATATATGGTATATACATTTAATTAAGTATAAAAATTCGCAAAATGATTCAAAGCATCACAATATTTTTGTTAGACTTCTCTAACCATAAGAAACCTACTAAAATTGTTCTCATAATATTTCAAGTGATGTATTGATTTATATAATTAAATTAAGTCAAAATGGTCAACATAGCTTAAGATCTAGGGTTAAAAGCATAGAGATGCTCCCCAACCTTGGAAAAATCAGAGAACATTTCCTTTGTGATTGGGAACAAACCCTCAAATTTTGAAGCCATGTAGTCATGGAGAATTGAAATACCATAGAGGGTTATTAATTCATTAAAAATTAGGGAATATGAAAATAATTTTTATTTTTACTCCACATTGTTCTCCTCTCTTCACTGAGTAAGAGGGTATTTTTCTCTTATTTTTATGATTTTTCTAGTGAAATATATGGATTTTTGAAGCTCGGGCTAGGGTTAGAGCTCAATACCTTTATTTGAGAGGGGAGGCCTCAATATGATAGTTNCGAAAATAATTTTTATTTTTACTCCACATTGTTCTCCTCTCTTCACTGAGCAAGAGGGTATTTTTCTCTTATTTTTATGATTTTTCTAGTGAAATATATTGATTTTTGAAGCTCGGGCTAGGGTTAGAGCTCAATACCTTTATTTGAGAGGGGAGGCCTCAATCTGATAGTTATGGTAGCTTTGATTGGACCCAACAAACCTCCTGATGAATTCTTGTGCCCTCGTGAATTATTTAGATATGAATTTGATCAAGGTGGGTTTCAAGTGTTGGTCTAGAGCTAGGTTAGAGGCTATTTCAGAGGGGGCTTTTGTGGGGAATAAACTTCTTTCACTGTAGGGATGGTGTGTGCATAATTAATTGGAGTTTAGTGAGCTTTAGAGCTATGGGGAGTTTTGTCCTATTTTTGGCAGAAATTTGAGATCAAAATTGAGCTTCCATAGTGGAAATCAATGAGGAAAAATGGTAGGCTTGAATTGAGGAGGTCTTAAGGAGTCTCTGAGAGCAATTTGGTAGAGTTTCCTTAAGCAAATTTTAGATCTCTTTTAATTTTCTATGGAGGTTAGGTTTAAAAAAAATCTCCTATGGTGGTTGTCATGGCCAACTAAGGGGTGCAAAATGGTGCTTAGGTGGAGGGTTTTGATGTGGTAAAGCCAATTGAAATTGGGTAGCTCAGATAAGCGAGTTTGGGTTTGAATTTTGGCTTGAGGCTCTTGTTTTTGTCTCCTCTAGTGACTAGGGTGGCTGGCCATGGCAAAGGAGGTGCTTAGGTGGCTCAGGAACCTCAGAGGAACTTGTCACAAAAATTAATTTCTGCTGGTGATAGGTTATGGCAAAAATATCTTAGGCTTAAGAAATTTAAGAAACAAATCCATTGATTTTGGGGTCCTTTGGTCCATGGCTTATCTAGGGTGGGTTAAGTGAGTCTAGCATGGTCACTAGGATCCAAAAGTTGGTTGTGGAAGTCTTGCATTGATCAATTTTACTTTGCTAGGTCAACTTTGGTGCATGGGTCCAATTTGGATCTAGATGGCCAAAGGTTGGGTATGGATTATAAGAGACCTAACTTTGAGCCCAATTAATTGATCAAAATGGTGTAGATAATTGTTATTAAGATTTTTGGTAAAGGATTGAGGTGATTTTGATTTCAATTGGAAGCTTAATTTGAAGGATTGTGATATTTTGGTCAATTTGGATATGTTGGAGTAGACTTCGGTCTAGGTTGGGCTAAGTCTAAATTGATGGTTGTAAATGGTCCATAAGAATGTAATGAAGAGTTTTTAACATAAATTGGGTGTCAACTTTGGGGTTATGGTATTCAATTTTGTGGAATTTGGGGACATAGCCAATTTGGGGCAAATTTGGGGCAAATTTGGGGATTTTTGGACTTGGATCAGAATTGAGTGAAATTGAGGCTTTATCAGGACCAATTTAGGGTCAAATTTGATGTGTGATATTGTTATGAAGAGTTTAGGATTCAAATTAGGGCAAATCAAGTCGAGTATGGGGTTCAATTAGGTAAGATTAGGTCACAAGATCAAAATTGGGGCTTTGATTTAGATCAAAATTGAGCTCAAAGAATGGGCCAATTAGGCTTTGATTTGGTTTATATTGATCATGTGAAAGATGAATTTGAATTTAGGATTGAAGTTTAGGGGAATTTGGGTCAAATTTATGGACATTTGAGGTGAATTTGGGGGAAATTGGGTCTTTAAAAGCAATTTGGGGGTTTTTGTCAAAATGGTCAAATTGTCCAAATTGGGTTCAATTGAAGGGTACAATTTGGCTTTAGAGACATTTAAAGTGATTTTGGATGTTTTTGAAAAGTTTGGGGTGCCAAGGGTATTTTTGTAATTTTGGCAAATTTTGGGATATTTTGGTAATTTGGGTGGTTTTGGGCAAATTGGGTGTTTCCAAATGGTTTGAAATGATTTTTGAACCAATTTGGGTATTTTGAATGAATTTGCGGATTTTTACCAAATTTGGGGTTTCAAGGACATTTTGGTAATTTTGGTGGATTTTGGGGTAATAGGCCAAGTTGGATATTTTGGTAGAATTGGGGTGCCAACCACCTTATATGAGCCATGGACCAATGAAATCCCTATT
>JXCR01018656.1:0-18119 GCA_002079205.1 Phalaenopsis hybrid cultivar
AATGAAAAATGAATGCCTAGTTCTAAATTTACATTGATTAACATTCTCTATTAAAAATAATTACGTGTCAAAATTCAACATTAGAAATAGCTAATCTATCTATAAAACAAACTAAATCTCCCATAATTAAACGAGTAATGATCATTGAATGACATTCAGATTTAAGCCAGGGGATCTGTGCTATTATCTCACAGACCCAAACAAGCATTTGAATAGATATAGCGTGAGAAAAATTTATAAACCAAGTTTAGGAAGATGATTGAATCCCTAGTGAATCCCTAGTGCGTTTTCTTTTTGGTATTAACATTCTATCAAAGTATCAAAAACTGTCCTGAAAATGCTTGAGAGCAATATAAAGACATAAAAATGCATTGTTGCACATTAGAAAAGGGAGTCTAAAAAAAAGGATATCAAGTACTAGTTTGTAAAATGAAAAGGACTCTAATGAGAAATGCAGTCAATCAGATTACATTTATAACCCTCCAAAAAGTTGTATTGAAAATTCCAGAATGTTAAATCTATCAACTGTTTATCAGCAGGCATCATTAACTTCCAACAAAGCCCAGTTTTCAGCAAACAACAGTAAAAATCAATATAAAGACACCTACATAAAAAAGCATATGCCGAGAGGGAAGCCATAGAAACATTTGTAAAACATTAACAAACTGCATAAAGATAACAAACATCATTGCAGGGCAAAAAATTGATAATATCAAATATACACAATAGAAAGCAGTTCAAGGACCAACCAATGCAGTCAAGGGGAAATAATCGAAGAGATCTGTAAATATCTTCCATACATTTGCATTTCCATACCTGCGGAAAAAAAGAAAAAAACAACCGATCAGGCATGCATGGGCACAATCACATCTCCAACCAAACGTTGCAAACTCCAAAAAACATAATACCAAAAAGAAAAAGCACTAATGATCTCATATAAGCTAAGGAACCAGTGGGCGGAACTAAGTTACGCCCAGCGTGGCCCAGGAATTATAATTTCTCAATTTAAATAATAAAATTTAATATATTTCTTATGCAGTTTACGTAATTTAGCAAGTTTGGCATGCTTCATTATACTATTTTGCCCAATACTTTTAAAAAATTAAATATTTGGTGATTTTGCCCGCCGTACTAAAAAATGTTGGTTCAGTCCGTAATAAGAACCAAAAGAACATTTTGTAGATTATAACAGCAACAATAAGAACTACATTCATTGTTTAAGCTAAAGCTGAAATGAAAAATCAAGTGTCCACCCAAGCTTGTTATAATAATAGCTTTAAACTAGGAGAGAAGCAAAATCACTAGTCTGCATCATTTAGCGGTATATATAGCTTTCACCAATGAAAGAATCCAAAGGCCTTCTACACCCCTAAAAAATTATTCTAAAAACATTGCAAAAACAAACAAATAAACTAAGGGGCTGTTAAGTTGAAAATAGGGATACACTGTAATTAAATTGAAGTGTATTTGAAATATTTAAGTTTGGTTAGGTGTCAAACAAACAAAAAAGATTACTTTTTTAAAATTTGTTAAGTAAAATAAAATCAATGAAAATCTCGATGATTAACTGATGACGTGATGGCTGGCAGTGGTGACAAGAAGCAGCAGTTGACAACAGCAATAGAAGGCTGTCGAGCGCCAGCCATTTGCAGCTAGCGATGAATGGGCAGGCGTTGTTTTGTGGCTGAAGCGAGTGGCATGATTCTCCAACGTGTTTGAAAATCAGCCAATTATGGCCTATTTGGAATGCACCAAAAATAAACTACAGAATAAGTTTGAATTCCTTAAAATTTTATACCACGTTTCAAATTCCTCATACCAAACAACATTTTTTTTAAAATATCCTGCACTCCAAATACAGTACACTACAAATACATTCAACCAAACGAACCCCAATCAAACTAAATCATGACTTCAAAAAAAAGATAAGACATAACAACAGAAACTGAGAGTTTGAAAAACACATTATAGATCATTTCGCCCAAAAAAAAAAAAAAAAAATACATAAAAATATACTTCAACAAAATGGGATATGCTAAGGGCTTGGTTGGGATCACTTTTGTTGTGCTTTTGCTTTTGCTTTTATTTTTAAAAGATGTTTCTTTAGTGTTTTTTTTTGCATGTCTTTATTCTTTATTTTTAAAAATACTCAATACATTTAATAGTTGTGTTAAGTGTTTTTAAAAACAACACACCACGTTATAGCATATCAAACATGTTTCATTTTAGGTGAAAACATAAATAAAACAAAATAAAAAATAAAAAATAAAAAATAAAAATCTGAAACAAAAAGTGATCCCGAACAGCGCCTAAGAAAATCCAATAAATCATAGACATGTATGGTTTAAACGTTACACCATGCTGTCCCTGCCAGGTGACATGACATTAGAAAACCCTAAAATTTTCAGAGAAGAGCAACTTCTTTTTTTTAATACATAGCAAAGTTTAGAAAAATGTTGCAGCAATATTTACAAAATAAACTATCACTCTTGAACCCAGAGCAAGGTATCCCATGTAACATATGATGATAAAGCATCACTCTTAAACCCAGAGTAAGGTGTTCCATGTCACATGTGATGATATAGCATAAAATAATGACCTGCAGTGCTTTCAAATGTCAAAAGATTAATATCATGTAGAGTTCAAAAATGTTGCCAGGCATCCCTCAAGGCATAAAAGAAAAAAAAGGACAGAAGGGAAAAAAAAAACCCTAATCGTTTTACAACATTAAAATTCATTTTACTCCATTTTTTCATTGCTTTAAATATTGTTCCTTCCACACCTGCCTTCAATTCTCTGAACAAAAATTACATGCTAAGTGCGATTGACAAGTCAAAGTACTTTATTAGCTCAAAGCAACTGTTATCGGTAATTTTCAAAAATGGAGAGAAGCCAATGTTTCTTGAAGAATTTGCCCAACCAACGTCAATAAAGAAACACAATAAAGAGACTAAAATTGACACTTTATCCAGATCACTAGCAAAAACCAATCAGATTATACTACAGCATGCGTTTTCTGTTCCCACTTCGGAAGCCCAACATCCTGAATGTACCATAAAACAATGCAAAATTAAAACATGATCATGCAAAAATAGCACAATACCCTGTTTATATCTTATTTCACTACTTCAAAATAGAAAATCCTTCAACTAGTAAATTTAAATAATTTCAAGTAATCAATTTTTTTTCATCTCCAATATAACTTCAGCAAACTTTTTGAATAAAACAGAAGAACAAAAACCTCATATAGACCGCCATCTTTTATATTTTATTTATACCTTCTTTGCTCCAAATAAAATTTCCAAAGCAGCTTAGCAACTGTTCTAGGACACCAACTTAACCAAACTAAGTAAACCTGGACCATAGGTTTATTGACCAGGCAAGAAACACCCCCAGATCAATAATTCACATTTCTCAACTTAGAAAATACTCTTCCTTCCCCCTACTTATTCTACTCTCCAAAAGAAAAAAAAAATTAACATCAAATATAATGTACATTAATTCAAAATTGTGATTTTTTTTTTTCAGTTAACTTTAGAAAGAAATGCATGCTGGCAAAACTTTATTATCTCATAAAATAAAATATAAAATTTAAGAAGTAAAAGAAAACATGGTTAAAAAATCTTTTCAATAAACGCAAAACCAAAGCTGCTGAAAAGAAAATTTTAATATCAACATTTATAAATAAAAAGGAGTTCATCACTGTCTGAAGTAGTAATCAAGCCTACAAATCATCAAAGGAACCTACTAGAACGCATGCTAAAGATAATTGCATTGATATTAGAGAATTGATTTGGCTATATGTCAAATTGCCAATGAAAATCGTCAGTAGAAGCAGCATTCAAGTTAAGATAACAAATAAAATTTACCAAAAATAACTAGGGGCATTAACATATATAGCACTCAATTCTTATCAATTTACGTCTCGCACACCAAAACTTTCATTTTTAGCTTTCCTATCACATAAAAAATAGCAGTAATTACACTTTTTCATGGCTAAATTTATCTTTTCATACATGGGTAAAAGGCTATGTTTGTAAATATGAAAGTCTAGGTGTGAGATACGTAAATCCATAAGAATTGAGTGCTAAGTATGTAAATTTCCCCAAAAAAAACTAATAAACATAAAAAATCCTCATAATGGCACTTTCTAGACTTAAAAATCCAAATAATTGAGTACCACAAGACGTGATTCACTGGGGAAAAAAAGTAACAAATTTACATAAAAATTATCATATATGTTGGGCAAAGCAGTCATTTCAGCCATAAACAGTGGGGAAGTAATTGAGAAATTCATTTTAGATCGTGATGGATTTGCTCACACTACATAATAAATGCGAAAAAATTATGTCAATCGAATATCAAATCATATATCCTTAAAATGCGAGATAATTTTTCAATTAAGTGGCAGGAGAAAGAAAACTATTATAAAAAATGAGACTTGAATTAGCTAAAAACAATAATTTACAAAAATTTGAGAAGGCAAATTTCCCAAAGTTTAACCACTATAAATGGACGGTCATATGAGGGTTAAGTATTTTTTCCCTTCAAAGATAAAAAAGATAGGGCAAACCATTCTCATTAAAACCAATAAATAAAGTTAAAAGTAGAAAAGAGGGGGGAGAGAGAGAGAGAGAGCAGAAAACAAAAACAGAGACACAAAAATAGGATTAGCAAGAAATTTCAAAAAAGGAACCTTATTAGCGTTCAACCATTTGGGTAAATCCATGGTAGATTTGAAATAGGTATTCCTCTACGAAAAACAATCTTGAAAGGAACAAAGGAAAGGATGCTAAACAAAAGAGTTTTGACGTCCAATTTTTAGTTTAAAAGATCTAAAGTTACGTTCATTCCAAATGATCCAAATATCAGTCAACCCTTTATTAAAATATTGTCCCTCTTCATTGAATGCAACTTAGAAACAGAAATTCCTAGCACTAATATAATCTCCTCCAAATACTACTAATGACTCAATAATTAGAGAGTAAATGAAAGTTGTCATCAAGAGCAACATTACACACTACAAACATAAGAGTTGATATTGCCAAATTTACAAAGATATACTTTGCTAGGTACCTTTCTCATATAAACCGCCGGAGCATGAATGAAGCAATAATTTGATTCCAAATCCAAGGGATCTATGAAGTGGCATCCCCATTCATTAGGAACTTATACATAGATTAACTTCTATGAATATCTTTAAATGAGATAAGTGGATCATATTAATGCAGTAATAGAGGACGCAAATATTATTTAAAGGACACAAAAGATTTTTTTTTCCCCATAGAATGTGATATCCCAAATCATTGGTATTGCAGACTAACAAACAAAGAGGATTACAATACTTAGAAAGTCTCCAACACTTTGATTAAAGTAAAAGCATTAGCCAATCATGCCTCCTTAATACAGAAAACAGGTTTCATAATTACAAATATAATTCTTGACAACAATAGTAATAAAAGTAGAATTGCTAGAATTTAAGAACTTCCAAATTCATTTGCTAAGAAGACACATTAAAAGCTTTGAAGTTTTTTAACACCAAGACCACCAAATTCTGCAAGCCTACAAATATATTTCCAACTAGGATGGTTAAGACATAAACCATCTTACATACCTCTCCGTTTAATGCCTATGTTTTGTTTAAAACCCAATTAGAAACCAATAAAAAAAAATTGATAATACAAAGATATAACTTGAGGACAGAGTAGAAAAGAATTTACCACTCCCTCTATATAATGTGTCACATTTCTAATCAGTGGGTTTGAGATGAATTTTAACAATAAATGATTTAAAAAAAGATTTTCTTTCACATTTTGGCACCAAGATAAACCCAAAAATACGACAGAAATGTAACAACGTTGCTCTATAGGTCCAAATGATTGAGGTCTTAAAACCACTATCATATAAGAACTTAGACCTTGAAATATTGAACAATAAATTGAACACCACTGAAAAGATAATATTTTTATATTAATTTTCTTATATCATATGTTTGAGATATAAGCACTATGATATACACATCCATACATATATACATTAAAATTGACATATTTCATTAATTAGTATTTATAATATTTGGTTAAATTCAAATATTTATACAAAATTGTGTGTGTGTGTGTGTGTGTGTGTCTATATATATATATATATAATTGACATTTCATTAATTATTATTTATATTATTTGGTTAAATTCAAATATTTATAAAAAATTATGTGTGTGTGATATATACACACACACACACACATAATTTTTTATAAATATTTGAATTTAACCAAATAATATAAATAATAATTAATGAAATATGTCAATTTTATCGTAAAGTGATAAATTTATTTTTCTAATAATAAGCATAAAGTTTAGACCAATAGCAAAAAACTGGTAATTATTTTTGCTCAATTAAAGCTTAAATTGAAAAATAATAATAATAATAAAGGTTAAACTTGATAAGTAAATAAAAACGGACATGACTAATACGTACATGGATTGGTTCATTTTTTGCTTTACTTCCGAATTTAATTTTTTACTCATTATGANAAATAATAATAATAAAGGTTAAACTTGATAAGTAAATAAAAACGGACATGACTAATACGTACACGAATTGGTTCATTTTTTGCTTTACTTCCGAATTTAATTTTTTACTCATTATGATCATCAACCTAGACTGACCTATAAAGCAAGCCATTTATAGCCAAGACGCTCAACATAGTACAATCAACAATTAGAAGCAATATATTGCCGTAGAAATGAGTCAAAAGATGCCCTTACTAAAGCTTAAAAATTTAAAATAATATAGCGAAGAGGAAAGGTTGCATACCGAAAGATGTTGATAAAAACTAAAAATTCTAAACCAGTAGAATTTAGAACCACTTTCAGGGCTTTAACTTCAATGTTTTTTAAACATAATAAACAAAAGATATAAAATAATATGGGCTCATAACTGTAGGACGACTAAGGAAACAATAGATTAGAGGAAGGTTAGATTGTATGGAAAAAATTAGTGCTGATACTACCATTTCCATACATATAAGTTTTGAAATTCCTAAAGGAAAGAGAGAAGTTGCATTTCGGAAAGAGGGGTTCTCTGATATTACTTAAAATTCAGTAAATAAAGAATACAGAAATAATTAGAATTAATAAAATACTCTTCAAATATGTAACAAGGTATGAATATAAAATCACCCAAGACAACTAAAAACGTGCATGTTGAGAATATAGCATAAAAATACCGAACCTGATAATCATTGGTTGCAACCAATAACATGAGATATTTCAAATAAAACTTTGATTGGTTATGTAGTTAAATAAGCCAAAATATGTATTTTGTGGGACTAGAACCACAAATTATCAATACATTCAAAAATTAAAAAAGAACTTATGAGAGCAAGGCACCAAACATACCAACCAACATGCAAATTTATTAGAGATTTAAAAACAAAATAGAAGGGGAAAAAAACTAGCAGATAGAATAACTATCATACTTACTTTTAATCTGGGCAAATAGGCCAATCATGAAGTGATAAAGAAAAATTTAAAACCAAGATGTACATAAAGCTTACGAAGAGAAAACAAAATCAAGCTTTCATATAGAGAAGACTTCAATTTAAGCATACCTCTAACAAATAATAGAAATACAAAATAAATCAAAACTTCAAGAGTCAAGGTGTAGAGTAGAAACTCACTTTCTTAAGCATTCATCATAGAATCCATAAACTTGAGTGATCTGCAATTTTTAAAGTATTCTTCATTTCAAATAAGAGATATTTAGCAATCAATTGGAGAAAAATAGAGAAAAATTCATCTAATGGACCTAATTTGTGCAGAGAAATAGCCATGTTCAGGGCAAACCCCTCCATAATTGCAACAAAAATTGGGCGCAACTCTAAAAGAAGGTCTAGATCAGTGTACCTGCCGACTTTCATGATTGCCCCTGAGGATTGTGATTCTCTGAGAGTAACGCACCTTGAGAGCCACTA
Source organism: Phalaenopsis hybrid cultivar (assembly GCA_002079205.1). Lineage (NCBI taxonomy): Eukaryota > Viridiplantae > Streptophyta > Magnoliopsida > Asparagales > Orchidaceae > Phalaenopsis > Phalaenopsis hybrid cultivar. The sequence continues at coordinate 7,977 of JXCR01018656.1, forward strand.
GAAGCTGTGAAATAGAGAATACTTGAGGTTATGAAAATGGTAAATGTCCACAGCCAACCGAAACAGTTTCAACGTCAGAGAATAAAAAAGTAGCATATACATTAGAGTCAGCCATAACCAGTTGAGTTCATTTTTTACCCATCTGGCTGTTTTCTAGGTGGGATTGATGATTATTCAACCATATGTGCAATATGAACCAAACTAAAAGCATTTTACTTCACACAAAGTGTAGCACATGTGAATCTTTCTTACCGTGACAGTTTCAACAGAATAATACCCACGATCAACATAATCACCCATGAACAAGTAATTGGTATCTGGGCACTAAAAAAAAAAAAGAATTCTCGTCAACAATATTACTAGAGATCCCTAGCTCCATATATTTTTAAATGAAACTTGTCAAAAAAATAAATGCTCTGAAACACAATCAAGTACAAATTGAAAGCATAACTATAATTTTATCATGTAAAAGAGATACCTTTCCACCAATACGAAACAATTCCGCTAGATCATGAAACTGTCCATGAATGTCACCACAAATTGTCACAGGGCTTTTCACAGGCTGCCAATGGAGATAGAATATCAGTACTCCAAAGACATTCATAGAAAAGCACAAACCACATTAACTCATCATCATTTGCCTTATCCCAACCATTTGGGATCAGTTTTATGAACTATAAGTCTCCATTTATTTCTATTTATTGATGCATGGGGTATTAAAGCTATTTTACTCTTGTAGCACAGCTTCAATTCACGTTATCATTTACCTTTCTTCATAATTTTTCTACAATGATTTAAGCTACCCTTCTTATTGGTGCATCTTATACCATTCATTGTACATGCACAAAAATCAGTTAGGCGCTAATTTATCTTCAATAGATACTAATCCAACAGTCCTACCACAAAAATATCAACTTTTCAACAGAGGAGTTGGTAACATAAAAAAAATTAACAGAGCTGTAAAAACATTTTGCAGTACATTATCACTTTCACAATGAAAGTATAACAAAAACTAAAAATTTTCAAAACAGAATGACATGCAAACTCTCCGTTAGGAGAACTTTGCACAATCCAAATATGATTACACAATAAAAAAAAAATTTAAAGATTAGTAATCAATGCTAACTTCTCGTTGAAGACAAAATCTTAGAATTGACAGTGTTATTTTCAAAATTCAGCAATAGAACGTGAAACAATTGTGAAGGAACGAAACAAAAGGTTTTAAATCAATAAGTGATGAGCATTCTCTTGATTCTCATATCTATAGCAGAAGCCTATAGACTGGCATTCAATCTAATCAACTACAAACACGAAAATTAAAATAAAAAAAAAATCCCATCATAAGAGTAGGCTACTTAAGGAATGAATCATTATTCTAAAACAACTTCTACATGCTTCAATTTAACATGTTCAAATTCGAAACCAGAAATATAGCATGCAAAGCAAAGCGAAGCCTTCTCCTTCAAATCAAAATAACTTTTGGAAGAATCAGCTATGCTGCACTCTATCCCAAAGCATATGGCAAGGGATCAAAGAATAATGATCCATCAAAAAGACGCATCCAAGAAAACAGAGTACCAACGTGTTCCTGAAGTTCCCTATGAAAAACTATAGTCTTGGAAAGGATGAAGAGCCATTCAAATAAAAGAAATAGGAAAGCCTAATTCCGATTTCAAGTTAGTCAGATGACCTACAACAAACATAAATATATTAAAATATGCAATATGCATCACAACTACATCATAATTGTAATACAACTGCAAGGTTTTTTTCAGTAATATGGTACTTTCAATCAAAGATTGCTTCAGTTTCATACTCAAATTAGAAGACGTGCATCGGTAATAATATGCACTACATCAAGTCAGTAATTCAAACATGAACAATTACATTCATATATGAACAATTAAGTTCCTTTTCAACTATAGTAATATGGTACTTCCAATCAAAGGTTGCTTCAGTTACATACTCAAACAAGAAACAACCAAACATCCATAGGGCAACTTAGAACAAGATGAAATGCATATAAATAGCCAAAATCAAAACCAAACCGATAGTATGATTGGGTTTAAAATCAACTTCCTTTCCAATTTAAACAAAAGAAAAGATTAAAAAAACCAAAAATTTTTTAGGATGAAGATAGTGTCTCCTGCAGCAAAAATAAATTAACCCATCCTATATGGAAGATTTTGTAAGTTTACTTTGAAACCCTCGCTTGAGACATGTTGGCGAGTAAAAATAATTAAAAAATGAAACCGCAAATGCCACCAGAAGGATTGAATTGAACCTACGCAATGCTTCGCAGATATTCTACATTAGTTTACATGTTTCACAAATTTCAATGAGTGCTAAAAACAATTGAAGTCAAGTTCAATGCAATATAAAAAACAGAATATATCCCAACATTTTGCATATTTAAAGCTTTCAAAATCAATAAAAACAGTTCCATCTTGGTCTTTTTTATGGCAGGGCAGGTAACTCATCAATAGTATTATCACAACTAATTGGGTTGCATTGCAAAAAAAAGAAAATAATAAAGAGAATAAAAAAAAGTCAGTAATAAGCTCAACTATATAACACTGGTTACCAGTTGGCATTGCTAATGTAATACAGTAATAAAGAAAACAAATAAAACTCACAATTGATGCCTCTCAACCAGCGACCCACAACGCGATACATATTCTTAATAAAATTATGAAAAACGCAAATAAAGAAAAGAGTTTCCAAGAAAGATGAAACATTATTGATACAAAAGAAAAAAAAGTAAGGAATACAATTAAAAAGGATAAAAATGGACAAAGCATTCACAATTAAAAACATCTTGAGGTAGAGCGAAGCCCTTAGCATCAACTTAGAACATGTTGAAATGCATATCCATAGCCAAAATAAAAATCAAAGTGAAAGTATGCTTGGGTTGAAGATCAACTTCATTTGCCAAAATTATCGAGGATGAGGATAGTATCTTTTGTAGCAAAAAAAAATTAACCTATTCTAAATGGAAAATTTTGTAATTTTACATGGAAACCCTCGCTTGAGACATGTGGGTAAGTGACAGAAATAATGAAACCACAAATGCCACCAGAAGAATTGAACCAACACAATGCTTAGCAGATTGTCACCTTCCAAAAGAGCTCTTAAGAGAGGTGGACAGCCCTGGACTTAAACACTGCTCTTCGGCCCTACACCTAGTCAATGTGGGACTTTTTATTCGTGACATTCTCCTCCACCCAATTGCGTGACGCCCTCGTCACGGATAGGCTCCTCCGAGGGTCTCACTATACCGTGGAGAGTTCACACACCTGGCAGACAATAATCTGCTCTACTACCACTTGTCATCTTCCAAAAGAGCTTTTAAGAGAGGTGGGCAGCCCAGGACTTAAATACCGCTCTTCGGCCCTACACTAGCCAATGTGGGACTTTTTGTCCGTGACAAGATGCNCCCAAAAGAGCTCTTAAGAGAGGTGGGCAGCCCTAGACTTAAACACTGCTCTTCGGCCCTACACCTAGTCAATGTGGGATTTTTTATTCGTGACATTCTCCTCCACCCAATTGCGTGACGCCCTAGTCACGGATAGGCTCCTCCGAGGATCTCACTATACCGTGGAGAGTTCACACACCTGGCAGACAATAATCTGCTCTACTATCACTTGTCATCTTCCAAAAGAGCTTTTAAGAGAGGTGGGTAGCCCAGGACTTAAATACCGCTCTTCGGCCCTACACTAGCCAATGTGGGACTTTTTGTCCGTGACAAGATGCTCTAAATTGGTTTACATGTTTGACAGCTTTCAGCAAGTGCGAAAAACAATTGAAGTCAAGTTAAATACAATATAACAACCAGCAGATATACCTACATGTTGCAAATTAAAAACTTTCATAATTAATAAAAACAGTTCCATCTTGGCCTTTTAATGACAGTTAACTCATCGTTAGCATTATCACAAATAGCTGGTGCATTGCAAAACGATAATGAGAATTAAAAAAAAGGAAGTTAGTAATAAGCTCAACTATATAACATTAGATACCAATTGGCATTGATAATGTAATACAGTAATAAAGGAAAAAAAAAAAAAACTCACAATGAATGCCACCCGTCCAGCAATGCACAACACAACACATTTTCTTAATAAAATTATGAAAAACACAAATAAACAAAACAGTTCCAAGGAAAGACTAAACATTATTGATGCAAAAGAAAAAAAACTAAAAAAACATAAAAATGGACAAAGCATTAAAAAATATATTATCAAAAACAACTTGTGGTACGGCAAACCCCAAAGAAACACAAATGAAAACATATATCAGATGAAGCAAAAAAAATCATAAGAATAGGTTAATTTTTAAAAAAAAAAGTAAACATAGATACAAAATAAGAAAAATATGATTAATTAGACGTCTAACAAATGTCAAAATCTGAAAATTTTACGGAAATCTAAGAATATAAAATTTTATAATAAAAACATAAATAAACATATTATCAAACTTGGCAAAATCATAAACATGCATACACAACAATTACTAAAACATTCAATAGAAAATAAATAAAAAAGTCATCATTTGATGTAAGCCAAATGTTGGTAAGAGAAAAATTGTCATCTATAAGTTATCAAAACATATACAGCAGAAAAACACATCAAACAGCATACACAAGACTTGAGAGGAAAAAAATAAATAAATCTTATTCAAGTATTCAATATTCAACGATGTTTACATGCCATAAGTTCCTATTTATATCCTACCAAGGATCAAAAATATGTAATTCCTCCAATAGCTTGCCAAAACTTACAATTTTTAATCCAGTCTATTTCGCAATCTCAGTACAATAAAATCCCTTTTTTTTTTTCAAATTCAAGCAATTCTCAGTTTCCCAATTTCAGTGCCTGTAATAGTGCCAAAATCAGAATTCTAAGGAACGTTTGAATCCCACAGCAATGATAATTACTGCAGAACAGAGAAGGCATGCTCATATGCACAAACTGTCAATTGGGCGCGCTGCTGCATTCCACACAAAGCAGAAGATCAGTGAATTTCAGAACTTCCAAATAAAGTTGAATGAAAGACCTCATGTACCAATACAACTGTTTGAAAAAACCCAAGCGTTGAATTGAAACTCTACTTGCAATTGTAAACAAAATGAAAAGAGGTATTCAAAGTACTCGAGAACACAATCCGTTTTTAATAGGATCATCATCCCAGGCATATGTCAACATAAACCAAATAAAAAAAAGATAACTAAACTCATAAATAGGTCATTTGTTTGGCTTAAGAAAAAAATGAAGAGTAAAAAGATTCAGTGTAGTTAAAATGTAAAAGTTTTTATATACATAATACCAAAACATTGCTATTTACGTTTCTCAAACCACAAACTCTAATATTATGAAATTCTAATTTTCGTCAACTCTTCCATGTGCAACTTCATCCCGTAAAACTGGCATACAAACACCCCCGAAACTCCCATCTTTCTCCTAAATTCCACGTGAAGTTGTCGGAGTTGCGAAAATCACTAGAACCAGCGAACAAAGACCTCCAAAACTCCCTTCTTTCTCCTTATGCCACGCTCCTACCCAACACTAGTCCTATTTAGTTCCCAATTTTGCACGCAAACCAAGTTCCAATCTTTCTCTGTTGAAATGCTGACGACGATTTCAGCTGATTCTTATAATAATTAAATGGGCTAATTCTTCATTCACCACTTTCTTCTTCCAACTATGAAATCAAACTACATTCCTTCAACAGGAGATGTGCGTTGACGCATTTCCAGCCGGGGAAGAGAAATCGAAGATGCTGGAAGCCTACCAGCAAGCAGCTAACAAGAAACACCCTCACCATTGTCGGTGCTACTTCCAAGTTCCTCCCTGCTCTCGGCCACGACTACATTGACGGCCGCAACCTCGCTGAAAACACCACAGCCTAACCTCACAAATGTCGTTTCTTTCCATCTTGACGACTTAGTAACTTGGATCGCCGATGAAACTTGCCGCCACCTAAGGGAGAAGTTACAAAACAAACTCCGGCCCAACATTACCATCGCCAATAACGAAAGTGAAAACCTCAAGACCATTAATGAAGCTATGAATGTGATACCAAACAAGTACAATGCAAGGTATAAGACATATGTGAAGACCTAGAGTTTCACAATCCCTTGGAGTTCGCGACCTCTCATGTTTCGTCTCCGATGAAGACTGGATGGGAGGTTTGGAGGTCTCGTCAGATAAGGATGGAGACGAAAGAGTTAACAGAAGTGTAAATTTCATAATATTAGAGTTTGGGATGTGAAATACATAAATAGCAATGTTTTGTGTGTTATGTATGTAAAAACCCCTAAAATATATTGTATTTGAAATATTTAAGTTGTTCGTTTAGATATAGAATAAATGTAGAAGATTATTTTTTATGTTTGATTTAAGGTAAAATGAAACCCATTATAAAACCAAAAGGTGGTGACTAGCAAGTGGGATCGGTGTTGGTGGCCAAAAATGGCAATTGCAAAAGGCAAGCTGCGGCTAGGACGGGCAGCCAGGAGTTTGCCAAAGGGAACGGGTGATGGCGGTGGCAGCGACTGTCAGCTACAAACCAGTGGTAGCAGCCAAATGGTGATTATTGATGGTAGCATTTAAAACTCGAATAAATTTGGTGAATTTGAAATACACAAAAACTCGAATCTATGTTTCTCAAGCACTCAAATTTCAAATACCCTTGCATTTGGAATGAAGAACACCCATTTTGCAAGCAACCAAACGGCCCCCAAATTGGGTTGTAAATGAACCAATGCACTCAATGAACAACTCAAACTCAAATTAAATACTCAATAAAGTTTGTTCAAATTAGTAAATAAACAAGTGCGAACATTTTTTAAAAGCTTGATGTTTAAATGAACTAAACTAAAGCACAATCCGAATCTTTTATTTATGTTCACGAACAAATAGGTTTATTATTAAACTGGCAACTTGTTAAATGCTCAATAATAATCTAGATAATAGAATGTATCATATATGATATATTATTTAAATAAAATTTGATTACCTAAAACCTACTTGATTACATATTTAATATTCAAATATCATAATTTAATATCAATATGCCTAAAAATTTATTACAATTGCTTCTTATTTCTTTACTTCAATGTAATAGTCTGTTAGTATTTATTTATAACTATTTTATTGCGAGCAAGCCTAGTTGTAGGTTATTATGATCTAATGTAATTGGAGTAAACTAGTTTGATGGCATTTCAAAATTTATTTTAGATTTATAAAATCATTTGTTAATAACTTTATATGAAAAGCTAAGTACACATTCAAATTTTAGCTTATTTATTAACTCGTTAAAGTACTCATTTAATTAACATAAACAAATCAAATACAAGACAAGTATGATTTAAAAAAATTTAATCAAGTATGAACATATATGTGAAAGATTGGCTCGCGGTTAAGCCAAACACGAACAGCTTATAATATAGCCAAGACAAGTCCAATCAAGAACATACTCTGCTTGACTCAGCTCAATTAAAGCCCTACCCGAAATCTAATCTTACTTTTCACTTTCTATGCTCCTGAAAAGTACATAATTTTAGATTTCTGCTACATTTAATCATACAAAATTTGAAATCAACTTAATTTTTCATTGATGTTATTGTTGGACAAAACAATAATCATTTACCAGATATTACATTACAGGGGTGATTCTAGAGATTCTTGTCTGGTTAAGATCTCAAGCTCCAACACATGTTTTACAGATTTCAAACAGTACATTCAAATCATTAAATTCCAATTTTTCCATCATCGTTATTAAATAGTAGTCATGCGTATGGAATGAAATGCAATGATGAATAAATGGTGCTGCATTCTCTAAAGAAAAGCTAATGCTGGCCAATTCGCAATATAGCTGTCGACCATATAGATGCATGAAGAAATGTGAAGAAACAAGAGAAGGTAAAAAATGGTAAATCTTCAAAAACATAACAATAAATTTATAAAGAAAATTGCAAGCATACAAAAACCATTTTTAGGTAACAAGTAACAAATGATTCAAAGAATTATTTATAGCCGTGTCATTAAACTTGTGCAGAATCAGGGGAAGAAAATTTACAGGATGAATATATGAATTATATTTTATGAAGCTCAAAGGAAAGCTACAGCAGGAATTAAGGAAAATAATTCTGCAAATGCAACCTTTACACAAATTTTCATTTGCCAGGTTACATTACAGTGGTGACTCCAGCGATTCTTCTGGTTAAGATGTTACAAACTCCAATACATGTTTCACATATTTCAAACAGTACACTCAAATTATTAAATTCCATTTTTTCCATCATCGTTATTAAATATTAGCCATGTGTATGGAATGAATGGTTCTGCATTCTCAAGAGAAAAGGCAAAGCTGGTAGATTCTCAATATAGCCAGATTGAATACAAATCGACCATAAAGATGCATGAAGAAATGTGAATAAACAGGCGAAGGTCAAAAATGGTAAATCTTCAAAAATATAACAATAAATTTATAAGGAAATTTTCAAGCATCCCAAAACCATTTTTATGCAACAACTGACAACTGATTCAAATAATTATGAATAGCTGCCGTCATCAAACTTGTGCAAAACCAAGGCAAGAAAATTTACAGAACAAACAAATCAAATATATTTTATACAGCTCAAAGGAATGCAACAGAAGGAATTAAGGAAAATATTTCTGCGAATCAAACCTTTACACAAAATTCACCTTTCATTTCACAAGCATGTCACTTCCGTAACATCACAAGTATTATAGAAAAATGAATTCTATAGGTACCAACAAATCAGAGAATGAAACTGCAGTCATAAAACATAAAAAACAGCAAACCAAACTTTATGAAAATAAAAAATATTGTTTTTTTATCACATAATAAGACCAAGAAGCAGNCAGCAAACCAAACTTTATGAAAATAAAAAATATTGTTTTTTTATCACATAATAAGACCAAGAAGCAGCCAATAATTGGTAATATGATGAACATAACCTTACCTGCACATTGCTTTCTTCCATTAAAATCTCCTTTGCTTTGTCACATAGGACTCTCACCTGCCAAGAAATTTACAATGAAAAAAAAAGGAAATAATAGTGAGTATTAATTCTTCGAAAAACATGATTTATGATAAAAAAATAATACGACCACAAATCTACTTAATAACTCTAAAATAAACAAGAAAAATGCCGCCCATAAAGTACCCATACCTATCTTTATGCATAGCTCTTATAATCAATGGATTTTCAGCTAACTATTAATAGAAAGAATCTTTTCCAGGCAATGGCAATAAATTGTAAAGTAAATTCACTCTAAAAGGCCACGTACTATGATGTGTTTTCCAGAAATTGCCCATAAACTCACATGGGTATGGTACTCTAAAAAGTATTCCAGAAATTCTCCAAAAGTCTAAATAAAGGATGCAATAATGCATCCATGTTAAATCCAATACTATTCTTTCTAAACCATATCTAACATCATTTTTTGCAAAAATTCTTCAATTTATCTAGAAGTACAACAAATAAATACCGTTAAGAACATTATTAGTTGTAAATCTTAATCAATCTAAAATTTCTATGCCTAAACCAAAACCTCTTTATATTTCAAAATAAAATCAAATTGTATCCGTTTACAATCTTCTTAAATATATCAGTTTTCCTAACCCATTTTTTATGATTATTTGATAAGGCAAATTAAATGATAAAATATTACAACCATGTTAAATTCATTACTATTTTTCTAAACCATATCCAACATCACTTTTTTTTCGAAACTTCTTCAGTTTATCTATGAAATATGAAGTACAACAAATAAATCCCGTTAAAAGCATTATTAATTGTAAATTTTGATCAATCTAAACATTCTACGCCTAAACCAATTCCTCTTTTGTATTCATTCACAATCTTCTTAAATATATCAATTTTCCTAATCCATTTTTTTTATGATTATTTGATAAGGCAAATTGAAGTACCATCGTACATCCATGTCGTATCCATTACTATATTCTAAACCACATCCAACACCGATTTTTCACACCATCTTCAATTTATCTACTAAGTAAAACAAATAAATCCCGTTAATAGCATGAATAGTTGTAAATCCTAGTGAATCTGAACCTTCTATGCCAAAATCAAATCCTCTTTAAATTTTAAAA
>JXCR01018658.1:3393-18382 GCA_002079205.1 Phalaenopsis hybrid cultivar
TACCTAAATTAAGCCTAAGTAATTCTATACCTAAGGTTCTACCTAAATTGAGCCTAAGTGACATTATCCTTAGGTTCTACTTAAATTGAACCTAAGTCACTCTATACCTTAGGTTCTACTTAAATTGAATCTAAGTGACATTTTACCTTAGGTTATACCAAAATTGAACCTAAGTGACCTTATACCTTATGTTCTACCTAAATTGAACCTAAGTAACTCTATACCTTCGATAACCTTATACCTTAAGTTCTACCTAAATTGAATATAAGTGACCTTATATTTTAGGTTCTACCTAAGTTGAACCTAAGTGACTCTATACCTTAGGTTCTACTTAAATTTAATCTAAGTGAACTTATATTTAGGTTCTACCTAAATTGAACCTAAGGTTCTACCTTAATTGAATCTAATTAACTCTAAAACTTAGGTTCAACCCAAATTGAACCCAAAACCTTAAGGCTAATCCACAAAAATCCCTTTTAGGTTCTACCTATATTGAACATAAACCTTAAGTCTAACCCAAATTAGACTTAGCAAATCTTCTTTAGGTCCAATCTACATCAAACTTAAACCTTAAGTTTAAGTTATATTAGACTTAATCAAACTTCCTTAAGTCCAACCGACATCATACCTAAACGTTAAGCTTAATTGACATTAGATTTAACTAATTCTTTGTAAGTTCAATCTTAAAATGAATTTGAAGCTATTGATTTAATTGTTGACCTCACTTTTTGTTGAGGTTAATTCTTTCTTCCTTAAGAGCCTAGGATCTAGCCATAGGATTTTTGCTCGATTAAAGTTCAAAATGCCTCTTTGCTCGATTAAAGTTTCACTTGTTGGTTCTAACTTCTAGCACTTACTAGGTGAAGCTAACATGGGGAGCTTAAGACGAGTCCTCATAGGAGTGTTTGGTCTTAGGGTTAGCCCTGGGTGTTGTGGTCTTGGTAAGTATTGCACACACACACTTGAACCCTTGCCTTTCACTCACAACCAAAATCCTTAACCAAACATGCTTAGTCTGGTTCCGCAGTCTTTTGGAAACTCATGTGGATAGTCCCCCAAACCCTTAGCCCTAGGCTAGTGTTTGGCTAAGACCAAGACATGGAGGATCCAAAATGGGATATTCCCTTGTCTCAAGGCTAAAAAATGGGTTACTTTGTGATTAGTATCTTCATTTTACCCCAATTCTACCCAAATTCTTAATTTTGGCCTTCAGCCCTCAAACTTTCCCAAAAATACCAAAATACGTTTCTTGGCCCACAAATTCCCAAAACCTCCCAAATCATTTCAAACACTCCCAAAACCAATTCCAACCATCCATTGAACCTAATTTGACTAAATTGACCTATTTTGTCACAAATTCCAATTTTAACCATACTTTCCTAAAGTCTCTAAATCACCCCTAATTTCCACCAAATTTATTTTAAACTTCTCCTATTTCAAATCCAAATCAAATTTCATCACGTTTAAGCCCAATTAAATCCAAATTCAAACCCAATTGAATATAATTTTAAAATCAAATTCCAAGCCCAATTTAAATCTCCAATTTGAACATATTCCTAAATTCCATCAAATTGAACCTCATGACCAATCCAATCTCCCCAATTTTGGATTCTAAACTTTTCATAATATTCTGTAGATCAATTTGAACCATCAATTGGTCGAGATCCAAACCCTAGACTAGTCCAAATCCAAGCCCAAACCAAATTCCCAAAAATTGACCTAAGTCAAATTTCCATTAAATCAAGCCTTGCAATCAATTCAATTTCCCTAATTTCACTTTCTAAATTCTTCATGAAATCCATTTGGTTTAATTGGACCTTTTAAAAGATTTTTAAGTCATGCCCAAGTCCAATTCTTGGCCCAAACCCCAATTTTCAACATAAACCACAAATCAAATCAAATCTTTTGCATTAACCAAGCTTAACCTTCTCCTACCTTGATTAGCCCCCTTGGATGCTAATCAAATCAGTACATACCCAATTTTGAAGCCATGGACCAAGGGTCTCCTGATTTATGGTATCTCTTCCCATTTTTGGCCAAGTGTTCTAATCTTGCTCTCATTTGATTAAACCCCCATCTTGATCACAATTAAACCTCGCCCTAGTTTATTTGAGCCATCTAGCCACCTCCCCTAGCCTGATCGGCTAGCCTAGTGGCCTAAAAACCTAAAACTGAGAAGGCTCCCCCATGAACCAAGCTTCAATTTCACCCATCCACTGTGGCCAACTCTCATTGGCTAATTGTGTCGCTCAGCCCTCCACACAAGCATTATTTTCCATCTCTTTGACTGCCTTGTTGGCCACCACAGCTGTGGCCATTTAAACCTCTTCACGGTCAAAGAGAGAGTGTTATCAATTACTTGGGGAGAGTCCTTTAAATTGCTTACAGAGCTCCTTTCCATCCTTCCTGGGTTCAACCCCATCATTTTTAGCCACTCAAACCCACTGTCAACCTCTAATTTTGAGTTAAAAATCCAGGACTTTTTCTATCACTTCACAAAACTTCAAATTAAACCACTCAAAAGCTTCTTCATACCAAATGAGAAAGCTCCCCATCAAAACCCCTCTCTCTCGAGCACTCTAACCCAGCTCTATACCAAGGCCGCACCACCTTTGTTCAAAATCATACTTGAACCTTATACCAGCTCAAACAAACACTTTGAGGAGATTCGTTGGACCACAAGGAAGCTTTCACAAGCACCCAATCGAGGCCTCACATCTTGGGCGAATGTATATTTAAAAATCCCAAATTTTAGTGTCAGTTTCATTGATTATGAAGCGAAATTGTATTTCATACGTATTTGACCGTATAGATAGGTTCATCTTGAATAGATGATGATATAGGAACAAACCCCATATGATTTGGTTGAATATCGAGCGAGACCTTAGGGTGAATGGTTCATGGTTTAGAATGATGGGGACGATGAATGGATGTCATACATTTGTGTGTGTATTGATCCAACAACAGAGGAGAAGTCAGACGGGAGATCTGTTTATGAACAACGGGTTGTGCGGCACTCTAAGGTGTAAAACACATTGAATCAGAACACGCTGCGTATGTTTTCGAAGCCGCCGTAGGTTGATGTGTATGTCGCATGGATAAGTAGATAAATATGGTATTTTTATTTAAATTAATTTGGAAACTTTAAAAATTCATAACTTAGTGTAGAAAAATCATAAAAATAAACTATTTGGCATGTATTTTAATTTTTATTAAATAAATACTCTCTAGCTTATTTTAATTTTAATTAAATAAATAATAAACACCATGGCTTGAAATTTTAGGATTTTGTTCCTCATGTCATAAGAATGTTCTCTAATTTTTCTAAGTCAGAGAACACCTCTCTCCATAAAACCCTAATTTTCAAGCCTAGTTGTCTATTTATGTTTAAAATAATTATATAAATTAAAAATTAAGTAATAAAAATATGGGACTTATTTTCGTAGGTTCCTTGTGGTTAGAGAACTCTAGGAAAATTTTAAAATGAATTTAAATAATTATGTACATTACTTTGCTTAATTATATCATAAAAATAACAAAAAATTAAAATGAATATAATATAATTAAAAAATTACAAAAAATGATTTCACACTGTAAATAATGACAATTTAAATTCTGTGTAAAAATTTTAAACCCATTTGAATTGGTTTCACCATTAAAGTCTATTTTTCAAGTAAAATGGGAATTTTGCATTAAAATAATTATAATAAATATAATATATATAGAAAAATTATGAAAAGTAGTTTTTAGTATTCCTTGTGATTAGGGGAACCTAGGAAAAATAAAATTTATTTTAAAATAAATAGTTCATTTTTAGCTACTTTTTAAATTAAAAACAATTGAAAATAATTAAAAATTGCAAAAATATTAAAATACCCAAAAATGTTCTTAATTATTCCTTGGTCACTTGGGGCCCATTAAAATATTTTTCCTTGTTTTTTCTAATTTAATTATGTATTCCTGAATGCTAAAAATGTATTTTCCTTAATTTTCATTAAAATAAATATAATAAATAAAATAAAAATAAAAAAAAATGAAAAGTTTGTTTCTTTGAGTTCTTTAGACTTATATAGATTTAATAAAAATATAAAAGGTATTTCTTTTCAAATTAAATTATATTTTCTATTTAATTAATCACTAATACGAATAAATAATTATAATAATTAAAATATAATTCAAAAAATCATGAAATTTTGTCCAAGTGGTTTTCTAACCTATATGTACCTCTATAATTTTCCCTTGAATAGAAAATTTACTTTGATTAATTAAATAAATTAACATTGAAAATCCTATTTTTGAGCTAAAATAATTATATAAATTAAATAAAGAATATAAAAATCATAATTTCTCCTCTAATATTTTAATTGGCCCATGAGTGGAGTACCATAAAAATTTCATAGTCATTTTAGTTTTATTTAATGAGTTATGAGGTGGATATGTCCTAGGGGCAAAATGGTAATTTTGGATTGTTTATGCCCTAATTAAATTTTAGGTAATTTGTATCATAATAAACTCTTTTGGATGTTTGAAACATGATGGGTTAATAGTTAGAAGCCAATTTGTCACCTTTTCATGATAAGTGTGAAATTGTAAATTTATAAATTATTATGACTTGAAGGTTAATTCAATTGGATGATGCTACGGTAGTGGACTTGAGATTAGAGAATTAATAACTCATTTGAAGTCTTTAATTCGTGATTAGACAACAAGTGTCATCCTTTAATGAGAATTCAATTTTATTTAATTTAACATTTTTTATTATTATAAATTTATTCTGAGATTGGATTTAAGGGCTCAGTAGTGAGCTAGGCTTGATCCTTAAAAGTTGTTTGATGGGGATTAGAAAAAAGAAACATGATTCATTAATGAACATCTCAAAACACTACAAGCCCAACTTTAATTGTGGGTACAAGATCCTTAATGACTTGAGTTTTCCCTTAAGGGGGCATATACTTACGTAACCCTTAAATAAAACATCAAATGAATGTCTGCGTACCCCTCTCTTGGGATAATTGAAATATTGAGATTCATTGAGCACATGGTGTATTAACTCACTAGAACCTAATTTAACTTTGGATAACAAATTTAACAATATAATAAGTTGAAATGAACTTGAAACAATTCAAGAGGTTCTAAAAGGTTTTTAGGGTTATGCCTCGATCACTTTTATGATCTATTAGATATTTTGAAAGACAATTAAAATTATTACTCTTCGTTCAAGAAAATCATCCATCAAAAATTTTAGGGACCCACCAAGTTATGCCTCAGGACCCGATAATTCACCTAAATCAATAGAAATACCCTACACTACTTATTCTACATTAATTGACCCAATACTCAAGGATTTGAGTCTTCTCTAAGGTTTTTAAATCCTTGTAAGCAACTGTGGATATCTGTTTTTTGCCACATATGGACTCCAAATTGGTGTATAATTGGATTATGCAAGTTGATGTTCAATTTGGGTTTGAAATTGGGTGAAATTGGGGTGACTTTGGTGGAAATTGAGATGAATTTAAGGAATTTAGGCATTTAGGGGCAATTTAGGAGTTTTGGCTAAATTTGGTGGATTTGGTCAAATTGGGCCCATTGGGTGGTTAAGCTTGGTTTAGAGGAGGTTTGGAATGACTTGGGAAGTTGTGTGAATTTTTTGGACATGAGGGGTACTTTGGTAATTTTGGCAATTTTAGGGGTATTTGGGAATTTTTGAGAATTTTGGGGTGTTTTGGTCAATTTGGATTATTTGAAATGGTTTGAAATTATTTTAATAGAAATTTAAAATTTGTGCAATTTTGGGGAAATTATGTATTTTGGTAATTTTGGAAGAGTTTGGGGGCAAAAGGTCAAAATGGAGGTTTTAGTGGAATTGAGGTTCGATGAAGAGACTAATCACAAAATTAGTCATTTGGTGCTATGAAACCAAGGAAATCCTCCATTTTGGATCCTCTATGATTTGGTCCTAGCCATCCTAACCAGGGACTAAGAGTTTGAGGGGCCACCGACATGAGTCTCCAAAAGAGTGGGGAATCAGGTTAAGCATATTTGGTTAAGGGTTTAGGTTCTGAGTTTAGATTGTGGTTTTGACCTCAAGGGTGTGTGTGCAAGACTAACTAAGGTCACACCACCCAGGGCTAACCCTAAGGCCAGACAGTCTTATGGGGACTCTTCTTGAGCTCTCCCATGCTTGGCTTCATCCTACTAAGTGCTAGAGGTCAAAACAAAACATGTGGAACTACAAGAAGAGTAAAGAAGTGTTTAGAATTTCTAATGGGGTAGGGTTCCATCATCAGTTCTCTAGAATAGTCAATAGGAAAGTCTTATGGCTAGATCTTGGGCTTCTAAGGATGAAAGACTAGACCTCAACAAAAGTGCAGTCAAAACATATAAATAGCTAGATTCCGCAATTGACCTACTAATAAGGCATTAAAATCAATCATAGCATTACTATATTCCTTCTTCAATCTTCTAACTTTATTTTTAACAATATGAACAATAGTGTGAAGTTTTCCAAACACCACCCAATTTTCCATCTTCAAAGATTAATAGCTAGATTTTTCTGCAATTTCCATAATCTATACCTAACATTGCCACAATAAAGTGTTTTCCAATTATTAGTCACAAACTACTTAAATAATGAATGTAAAATCCATGTATTAAAAAATTTGAATTGATAAGGAGGTTTCTTATTTACATTCACACTAAGAAGAAGTAGAGCAGGATCAGAACTAGTACTTAACAAATGTTGAACATTAGTAATAGGAAAATTATTGACCCACAGACTGTTGGAAATAAATATATACAATCTTTCAAAAATATTGTCTCTTGACCAAGCAAAAGGACTTCCCATAAAACTTAATTAAAAAGACAAGAATTTATCGAAGCCTCGGAAAATTTGGTAGCCAAATTTAAATTAGGAGGATGCTCCCCCACCCCAAACCTCCCCCCCCCTTTTTCTCGAGTTAAGTACTCATATTAAAATCTCTACAGCAGTAATAAGAAAAGAGCAATTATGAAACTCACCTTAATATGNTTAAAATCTCTACAGCAGTAATAAGAAAAGAGCAATTATGAAACTCACCTTAATATGAATAAATTAAGGATGGTTTACCATAATTGTCACCTTTAAAGAACTTCTCCACAAAAACTAAATTTTGTTATTGGTATTAACAAAAAGCCTAAAATTCTCAATTCCTTTTAAATATTTATTATTGTTATGAACAGCCACAAGAGGTTCAAGAACTCAAAAAAACTTAATTTTATAAGACCTTATGATATTTCTCAACCTGTTAGAGGTGTTTTCATTGGCAACACCTCTAATACAATTAAAAATTATTAGTAGATTTTAAACCTGAAGTATTCCCTGGAGGTAAAAGGGTGATGTCTATTTAAATCATCCCATTCTCCACTAACAAGTAATTGGGCTACTTCTATATTAACATAATTTAGTTTCTTTATACCTTTAACTTTCATCTTTTTAGCTTTTTGGACCAACCATCCTTCCTTATGTTTTGTTCTAGTCTTAGCCAAATCATTCCCAAAATCACCTATTTCAGAATCACCGTGACTTTCCAAATCATTATTTTCACTACAACCAGGACCATGTTTATCTTGTTCTCCTCCTTCATTTTGAATCTCTAATTCCTGAAGACCCTCATTATCCATCACACCCTTAAAGGATGAGGTAAATCAACATCTTCAACAAAATTACCTGTCACAACATAAAAATAAATATGTGCCACCAGATCTTTCTATTTTCCAATATCAGCCAAAATTAGAATTTAATCCCATTTGAATTCCGTCCTGCTGATCCATTCTATCACCATTAATTTTTTTAATCATTGTCACATCACCTTGTTCTCTTTGATTAGAAATAAAATCCCCTTCATAAGCCTTTAATTCTTCATCTCTATTAACAATTTTTCAACCCATAATAATATCACCTTTAAGTTTCCTCATCTCTAGATGCATAATAAAACAATTACCTAACTTATACCCGAACTTCCTACATTTATTATAATAATGGGTAACATATTCCATCTCTACACCCTGTTAGTAACCTCAGGTCAAACTTCCTATCCATATCGAATCACTAAAAGGCGGTGTAACATCTCTTTCCACCATTACTCTTGCTACATAAGGTCTTGTGCAATTAAATGTAGCATGAACTATCTTCATAGGTTTTCTATAATTGGAACCTAAGGAATAAAATGCTTTTATATTAAACAAATGTAACATCAAGTGTGGGAATTGAAGCCATGTAGGTAAAAAAGGATGTTCTTCTTTAGGATTAAACTATGTCGTCCATTTCAAGATTTTCATGTTCACCTTCTTAATTAAAAAAATCTTTCTTAATCAAATCAAAGTATAATCAATTTTTTTCTTTAATTTGATCATGAGATGCCACCCATCAAAGATCCCAATGTTCCAATTTCCTTGTAACTTCAACTATGCAAAGAATTTTTGAATGATATTCGTTATTGGATTCACAAAAGTAAATTTTCCAACTAAAGCATAATTTAGAGTTTCCATAAAAAATTAATCTCCTCTACTTAATAAAATAAAGCAGGCTTCCCACTCTTTCTTGTCTCTTTCTTCAAGAGCCTAATAGACAAGCTTCCCATCATCTGGACTTTAAATTGAAAAGTAAAAAAGATTTTTAGCCACATCATTACTCACATGGTTTTGATTACTTGCAAGAATTGCAATATAAGAAGGTTGATTATGTGATGAAGCCATCAAAAAATCATCTGCAATTGACAAATAATAAAACAAGAAACCTCTTACAATAAGAACCCTAGATGAAGCATCATCGCCCTCTCTGCTAGACTTCTTTTGTTCAACGACTTCCCCATCTTTATACAAATTACTTTATTTGAATAAAATTGTAATCACTCTCTCAAGAAAATTTAGGGCCGCTTTACGGTCTCATGTGAAAAATAGTCCCATTAGAGGGAAATGGATCAAAAAGCAATAATAAAAATTTGGCCATCTCGATTCTTGAATATGTTCACAATCATATTTCCAAGAAAGATTACAGTTAATGTCGACCTGCATCCTATACTCAAGAAATATATAACATTTTATGGCACCTAATTCAAGGTTTAATTGGTCCCAATGGAGCTCAATTTTACCTCTTCCATAATAAGCTATGATTGCTAAGAAGAAACTTCAACTGATCAACTAAGATAGGTAAAACATTTTTGGTTGATTTCATATTATCTCTTTGAATACAGTTTATGGTTATCAAGTAAAGTGCACAAGCTAAACATTCTAGGATGGGTCAACAAAATATTGGTGGATTTCATTCATCCTTTTCCATCGCAAGTTATGGTCGTCAAGCAGGTGCTTTGACTAAAAACCTAAAATAAGTTAAGTACCCCTAACTATGGAATTTTATCTCCAATAATGCAACCCACGATGGGTTAACATTGTTTGAGTAGCTCCAAAAAATATTTGGTGACTCTTAGTTTGCTTTACAATCTAAAATTATACTGCAACATCAAAAATAAAGAGATATTCAGCGAGTATAATATAAAAGATAAGTACTTTTAAAAAGTGTAAAAATCTACATCAAACAAGCTTAAAGTTGACAAATACACACACTATCACAAAGTGCAAAGAATACATCAAGTTAAAGATAAGCTAATTAACACTGAATGATAATCCACTATAAGGCCCTTCTATTCTTTGCTAAGGTTATGCTCATGCAAGTCACTTTAAGCTTCCTTACTATCTGAGCATGAAGGAGGATCTTCAAAAGTCTGACTTGGACTAAATCCCTCAATATCAGCTCTAATTTTCCATTGCACTGGTCGAGACCCCTTTAAAACCCATCATATAAATCCCTCCTCAATATATTATCACTGTAATTCCTTCCCTTCAACATCATATAGATGATCACAAATCTTTTTAGCACAATTTCTAATAATCTTCATGAACTCAATAAAGCTCTTGAAGTCCTTCGCAGCCTTCACACTAACTTCAAAGAGATAAAATTTATTCTTGAACTTCAATCTCTTATTCTCCTCTTCAAATGCAAACACATTTGTTCTTAAAACCTTGAAGAGCTAGGTATTCTAACTAAGGTTAACTCTTATCTCTAACAACTCCTCTCGAGTACTCTTTAGATCTTGATGTTATAACGAGGGTGAATTTGACATCATGGAAATCTCACTTATGTACTTCGTCAATTGATTCTCTAAGGTTGCAGCTTCTTCAAATTTGGAATCATATTTTCACTTATACTCTCCTTGAATTAATTTGATCTTGACAATTCTGGAGTTCCACTCTTTCAAAAAATATTGAACCCTGCTTCAAGTTTCATCTTCCATATTAAAAAATCAATTCATATCAAATAAATGAAAGGAACATAAAATAAAAGTTGATTGACTTATGCAAAAAAATATTCACATATTCTTCCTTCTATAAGTACTCGGTGCATGAATGATTCAGTACACTCTCCAGAATATGAATCTTTGAAGGACCAATTAGAGGGTGTTTTTTTCCAATCACTCCTCTTATTATACTTTGGATGAAAAATCCCATTGTCATTGTGCTTCAATGGCTACTTTATAAATACAAAAAAATTTGGTTCAAGGCATTTTTTCTTAGATTTCTTCAGCATCGTAGCAAAAGATCATCTAGGATTTATGAAAGCACCAATTATAAACAAAATTTCTCTATCATGAGATTTTTTATGTATTGTAACTTGAACTTTAGATCTTTAAAGTTTTAAAATCTAAACATCTACAATATGTCATACACTATGATCTGAAGAAAAATATGCAACTACTATGTTTTCCTCTAATTTCTTGAAATCCCCAACAATTTTTCATGAAGAAAAATCTAAGAGGTTGTTATTTTATTTGCTCCTTTGTGAAAAGATCTAATGCCTTACTTCTGAAGGATATATGGCGGTGTGCATCGTTAAAAAACCCACCAAGCTTGGATAAGATCTCTGGCATCAACTTAGCCTCCCTTTATTTTAAGAAGGTGATCAACCTGATAATGATCATTAGTACCTAATAAGATAGCTATGAAACGCTATCTTCAGTAATTTGAAAATATCCATCAACCCAAACACTGGTGGAAATTTCATGTTACTACATCAATTTGCTTCATAAATTGCACTTTATCTAAGGAGAAGTGAACCAGCTTGGGTAGTTGGAGTAGGTAATCTCACCACCATGTTGTTCAAAAAGTGGAATCTTTTTGAAATAATATAAAGGAATCTTCTGTAAGCATCAATTTTGTCCCCTCAGGATTTTGGTACTTAAATTTTTAAGGGGTAAGGATTTCCAGACATTGGCATCTTAAAGAATTGAAAATCTTCTCATGAAAAGCACAACATCATGCCAAAAATGGACTCCAAGTACAAAAGCAATACTAGAGAAAATGCATTACAATAAGCCAAAAAGAGACTTCAAGTGAAATAGTATCACAGAAGAAAAGATGCTACAATATACCAGAAAGCAGGCAAAACAATAGGTCAAGTGACATTTCAGCCTGAGTAGGGGAAGTGTGCCTTCTCCTCACCACTTTTAGCCTAATTACAGGAAAAAATATTTTTGGTTGAAATGCAAAAAATATCATATTTTAGCCCCAAAAATTGCTCGTGATTATGTGCACATGTGTACTCGATCTTAAGTGAGCAGATACTCGAGCACATGTATGGCCAAGCATAAAGCATTGCATGTGAGAACAATTCGCAAAATTATGGTGCCTGGCCCAGCTTGACTAGCTCATGTTGTCCCATGTCATGTAGCTTGACCCAGCCAACTTCGGTTTTCCAAGTGCCACTAACAGCTAGTCTGGCCTTACTCAATATGCTACACCTCTGCTAACCACTACAAATCATGTGCATTCTTATGCCATGTTGTCGCACCATCAGCAACAATGCTGCTCATTGAACCATAGTTGTGTCGCCACCACTCACCTACCATTGTCCATGCCCGTTGTTGTAGTGCCTGCAGAACTATCACACTCAAGCGCGCGGTAGACACACACCTGCTTGCACCCTCAAGATCTCCCATGCAAGCCAACTAGCCCCCTCACGCACCATTGTGACCTTTCTCACGTTCATGCTTGCATGCGAAAAAATTAATAATGCACATGCATGTGATCCTTGGTATGCATGTCTGCATATTAAAACCCCATGTATTTGTTGTTTGGTTGTTGCTAAAACTAGAACTAACAATAAGATCCAGTATCTTTTAAGTGGTATTTACTTGTCCCTTTTTTATTATGGATTTAATTTTGTCATTTTTGAAGCTCCACTAAGCATTAATATCAAAGAATTCTTATTTCAATTCAGCGTGCAAGTTTTCTTGGTATTTGAAATATTGATGTAGAATTTCATAGCAATTTATATTTTTGTACAATACAAACACCAATATCAAAAAAAAGGGGGCAATTGAAGCATCATCAATAATTTTTTTTGTCATCTAGCATAAATCTCAATGCATTATTTTAGCAATAAACACTCAAATTAAAATTTAATATTATTAAGCTCCCCAATTTCTACAATTTTATAGTAAAACTAACAATCTCAATAAGGTGAACCAATGATACCGAAATCTGTTCAATGTGAGTCTAATTAAGCCAAAATTAAAGCACATTCAGTGGTTTTAGATCATAGATTGAATAGCCAAACAAACTCCAAATTTGAAGTACTTATAGTCAAATTGAGTGTCTCAATGAGTCTAAGCTCACTTAATTCTTTTGTCATTAAGACCCTTAAATCATTGAAAAGTTTCTAAAATCAAGCGATTCAATGTGGGTTGTTCGATCAAGTGGTGATGGTTATTATTAACCAAAAGACTAAAATGACCCTACCTATGGCCTATAAATAGACCTCCTCTCTAGACTTGTGAAGGAAAGAAGAATCAATCAAACCCTAATGTAGTTCTAGACTGAAGACCCGATGATAGCTTACAGCTCCCAAAGTCATTGATGGTCGTCGACCCTCGTCTATTAGCCATAATCAACCATAGTTGGCCTCGCACTACTTACAATCATCAGTGAACCTTATTGTGCAATGAAGTATGCCTAAATATGGCTCAATATAACTATCATGAATGTGGTGCTATGAAGTATATTGCATATGAAGTGGCAATCATTGACATATTAAAGATCCAATGATAACTTCCAGTGGCAAATGCTTTCAATCATAATACTCAAAATAATTGAGCTTCTTTACTCTTAAAGTGTTCCATACATTGTGAGGGGACAATTGTTTTATTTGGTGTAGCATTGTAACTCTTTCCTCCCAATTTTCGGATTAGGGTGTATCACTGTAATTACATATTTATAGTGGAATGCTTTGTATGGGCTAGGTCCCTAATTTTTTTCTCACATCAGGTTCTTTCACGTAAAAACAAGTTGGTGTCTTCTCTTGTTGCTTTTCAATCATATGTATGTGTGTCATCTTTTCGTGCAACATTGAGACATTAAATTATCACTTTATCATTGTATTTTTTGACAGACAATGATTATAACTACATGTACTTCAGCATCTTTTTATTCCAATAAATAATGTTTGAATATGACACATGAATTCACCATTATTTTTCTCAAAATAATTTTTTGTTTTATTTAAAGCAAATCGAGTTCAAATCAAAATAACATTTTAATTTATTTACATAAAAATTTTTGTTGTATACCAAGCCAAAGAGCTCTTGCCCAAGCATTATTTTAAGATTTCAAATTTGACTCTAACTCATAATTTGAATCTTCTGTAGCTCACTACATTAGAGTTGATCTATAATTGTCTTTCCTTGCTCTAGTATTCAGTGATTAATCTAATGCATGTATGTCTATTTCATTGTGGCATTATATTTTGTTTGTGATTATTTTAAAGTTTTGAACATAAACTATTGTTTGTCACAAATGAATAGTATATAATAGTTTCAAAAGGAAGAATTTATGAAAATTAACCATTCTAAACTCTCTAGAATCACCACAAAATATCATAAAGTACATTAAATAAAAAAAAAATTGTTTTTAAAATATAATGATATTGTAACCAAATTTTATTTTATCAGAATATAAACTAAATATGGTAAAAATTTAATGTTAACATAAGTCTGTCTTAATTCTTAGGTTACATTTATATGAGCTATCATATGATCAAATTCTTAACCTAAACAAAATATTAAAGGTGTTTTCAACTGAGACGAAATAAATTAAATTCATGTTAACCAAAATACAACATAAATCCAATATTAATCCAACCTTAAATGTAATAGAAGAATATAATGCAATGTATTAGAGTTAAAAGATACTTGGGAGTTAAAATATGAGGGATGGGATGTGAAATGGTGAAGAGGGGAATAAGAGGGTGGAAGGAGTGATATCTAGAGAAAGGGCAGTTAATGAAGATTGGATTAAGAAGATGAGTTTTAGCCAATCAGTGAAGAAGTGAAAAGATGACGTTGAAAGCTAAGGAGGGTGAACAAAAGTTGGAGAAAGTGACTACATACAAGAAATTTATAGAAGGAAGGCTTCACAAAGCTGAAAACAATTTAGTGTAGTCAAAAGAGAGAAAAAAAGAAAGGGGATAAAAAGTGGTTTAAGGCACATATAAATCAATTTATTAAATTTTTATTACTCATAATGATCATCGATCTCAATATTATTTTTAAGGGATGAGCATTCCTATAGTTTTTATAACGGGTATTGCGTTATTACTTTAATTATTAAAAATCCTTAAAATAAAATTATTTTCTAAAATTAATCTCCACCCAAAACATCTGCCTTTTTTTTTTTGCAATAAGTTCTATTTTTCTTTAGATATTTGTTAGTTATTAGAATTATCAATTTTCAAATAATTATTATTAAATGTTCTTAATATTTATAGTAAAAAAACTTTATTTATTACCATAATATATTCTAAAGTATATTTTCATCTATTATATTTTTTTCTGAGTCTCATTTATTATATATATATATATATATATATATATATATATATATATATATATATATATATATA
>JXCR01018687.1:3481-16056 GCA_002079205.1 Phalaenopsis hybrid cultivar
GCTTCGAAGAGGAATTCTGTGTGCTGTAAATAAAGGAAGAGATTCAGAGGAACTTCGTGGAGTTTTCTTGGGGAGAAATTAGAGATAAGTTTATTTATTATTGTAATTTGTATTACTTTCATTTTATATATAAATTCCGAGTTTTGTTTTGTTTTTCCCTTGAGATCTGAGTAGTTTTCTCTGTCTTTCTCCTTGTCTTGAGATTTGTGAAATAGTGATTTGAATTGGTGAAGCCATGAAAATTTTTAAGAAATTTTGATGATCTTTTCACTTCGATCTTAATTTACTTTCAATCTGGTCAATTGATTTGTTAAAATATGTTGAGTTTTACAACTAAAGTGAAAATTACATCCAAGATTCAACGAGGTCAAAACCCTTGGAAGTTGGGTGGAAATAAATAGGGAAATAATATAATCAGACGTAGAATTGGATATTTTAGAATGACAGACTAAAATCCCCAATTTTGTCCTATTGTTTGGGTGTTGAAGTGTAGATGTTAGCTCTCAGCCGAGGGGAACGTGAGAGCTCCGACGTGAGAGCCGGTATCCTCCCAGCCTAGTCGCAGATTCAGTAAACAAGCGTATGATTAGTCAGTGTTCTTTATGCCTGGACCAAAGGGTAAAGAATAGGTATGCTTCTATTTGACACAATACAAATTGAATTGATTCACTTTATCCATTCACTATAATTTCTTGACAAGGAGAATGTTATTTTCTTATATATTGAATATCACATTAGAAACTTCATTAATATAATTAGTTATTTAATAGTTATTAAAATTACATATTTATTTCAAATCCCTATTAGTGACAGATAAGTAAATTGAACTTCGTTGTTGCTATTAAAATATTGCTTCTCTAAAATCTTAGTTCGTAGTTCTAATCTTACTCTCTGTGGGATCGATATCTAGGACTCCATTAGAGCCCTATATTACTTGAGCGATACGTATACTTGCGTTGATAAATGTGACTTTACAATTATTGAATATTTATTACGTCCATATTTATCAAATCTATAACTGTTATTAAAGTTTTGGTACAGTTGCTAAGGAATTAAATCTTTTAGCAGCAGTATTAAATATTTATATTTTTAAGCATATATAAAGTCGCGGTCAGACTGCAATTTTCTTTTCCTGCGGCGTTCTTAGTGACGTTTAGGTTTTGTGAGAGAGATGATCTCTCTTGAACAGTAGATCATTTTTATATCTTGTTTATTTTCTTTTGGTTTTCATAAGAGCGGCACTCGTTTGAGTTTATCCACCTATGTATTACAATTTCGTTGTTGTTTGCTTGTTGATTTTAGTTCAGGATCGTAGTAAATTGGTATCAGAGCAAGATCTTGAAGGGATGGTAGCAAAGAAAGGGGGTTTCACTTGATAGAGGGGGCTGGGCTGAAAATTGAAGGAATGGTGCAAGGGGCACGAAAGAGCATGAAAGAGGGAGGGAATCGGGAGTGGGGTATGACATTGATTGAAGGAGAGAGTTTCACCCTAGTTACCGTGGGGGAAACACCCGAGGAAGTGGAAGTTAGGGTGTAGATGGGATGGTCAGAAAATTAAAGATATTGTTCTTTGAAGGAGAAGATGTACATGGGTTGGTGTATCAGGTGGAGTGCTATTTTGCAGTCAATGGGTTGACTAAGGAAGAGAAGCTCATGGCGGCGGGATTATGTTTGGAGGAAAAGACACTAGCGTAGTTTTAATGGATGGAGCCAAGGTATTCGATGCATTCGTCTGAGGAGTTCAAGGATTGTTTGTTGTAGCGTTTCCAAGCCATCCGGGAATGACACTTATATGAGCAATTCCATGCTATGACTCAGGAGGGGACAGTCACAGAGTACAGGAGGAGGTTCAAGCTCTTATCAGAGTGGTTGAGGGATATTTCTGCAATAGGACTAAAAGGGAGCTTCTTGAAGGGCCTGAAGTCTGCCATTCTAGTGGTCATCCGACCATTGAGATTGCGTGGGTTGAGGAAGATGATGGAGCTCGCTCAAATGATGGGACAAGAAATAAGTAGAGAAGACTAGTAAGGGTGACAATATAGAAGGATTCTACAATAGTGCCTTGATGACCATGATACGGAGGACCCAGATGTCATTTATGAAAAATAATGTCAAAGGAGAATAATATGAGGACTCGTTGTGGGGGCAATTTCAAGCGTCGATGCAAACGTGCAAGATAAAAGAGCAAATGTATTATGTTATCGCTGTGAGGAGAGGTATGCCCAGTCTGGCATTGCAAGGAGCGCGCCCTTCAAATTATTTTAGTTTAGGAAGATGAAACAGAGGGTAAAGAATCAGAGATATATGTGGTGGAGGAGGAGCATCTGCACTTGGATGTAGCGGATGTGTCGCAGAATTCAGTTGGTGAGATTTACTCCGAATCACATCATAAAAATGACGGTGCATATCAGGAAACATTTGATTGTGGTGTTGGTGGATAGTGGGGTCACACATAATTTTATCTCAAATCAGGTCGTGGATCAATTTGGGTTGGAACTGGCGACTACAGGGAGCTTCAGCATCATGATGGGGATTGGGAAGGCGGAGAAAGTTAGGGAATTTGCAAGGAGTTGGTTTTGACATTACATGGTTTACAGGTGGCAGAGGGCTTCCTTTGCTTGGACTAGGTAGCACATATGAGATTTTGGGGTTAAAATGGCTACAAACGTTTGAGGAGATAAAGGAGAATTGGAAATCCTTGATGATGGAGTTTCAGGTGGAGGGTAGGAAGGTGATGTTGAGAGGAGATGCTAGCTTATGTAAAACCATGGTCTCGCTCTAAACCATGGTCAAATCATTATGGGGAGCAAGAATGGGCTACATAGTGGAGTTGTAGAGCATTGTGGAGTTCTGAGATCCTGAGTTGGCAGAGATCCCCGAAGAGGTCCAAAAACCCCTATAGCAGTTTACGAACATCTTAGCCCAATGGTTTACCACCACCGAGAAAACACAAGCACACAATTACATTAGAAGAGGGTGTCTTCCCTATCAGTGTCAAATAATATCGACATCCTCATATTCAGAAGGATGAGATAGAGAAGTTGAATCAAGAGATGCTGGAAGCTGAGATTATCAACCCAATGAGCCCCTTCTCCAATCTAGTCCTATTGGTGAAGAAAAAAGTCTGAATGATTTAGGAGATACAAGAGTATCACACTCTTTTTAAAACATATTGATCAGAACTCTATTTGATACAAGAGTATCAATTTCCTTTATTTTTTAAGATTTTGTTAGATCTAAATGATTGAACTCATTCAAAATGTTTGATTCCTTATCATTCATTCCATCAATTGGGTCTCAATTAATGTCTGATAGAAGCTATTGTGTGACTTGACTATCTGTGGTAGAAACTTAAAGACAAATCTGGTAGTGTTGCCACTGATCGAATTTGAAGTTATTCTAGGGATGAATTGACTATCTAACCATTTTATAACTATATATTGCTCTAAAAAGATAATCAAATTTAATATCTCTAGAGAAGAAAAATTCAAGTTGTAGGAGATAGATGAGTCATATCTCTAATGATATCCAACTTGAAGGCTTTCAAACTATTAGCAAAATGGTACCAAGGCTCCTTAACTCAAGTCAGTGATGTTACAAAAGAGCTAAAGAAGTTGGAGGATATATCAGTAGTAAATGAGTACTCGAAGGTCTTCTTAGATGATTTGCTAGGTTTGACTCTAAAAAGAATGATATATTTCTCAATTGATTTAATACCGGGTGCATAATTGGTGACAGACACCTTACAAGATGTCAATTAAGGAGCTGCAAAAACATAAAAGCCAACTACATGGTTTATTGAAGACGAGATTTATTAGGCCAAGCACTTCCCCCTCTAGTGTTTGCACGGACTTCCCACAGGTTTCTTTCCCCGAGAAAGATCGACATTGTCCCAAGTATGATTCCTCTTTAGGGCATTTCTTTTCTCAATAACAACAGCTTTGCAAGCTGAGTCTGCTAAAGCAACCTAAATAATTGATGGAAACTGATGATTGATCAGGGTCGTAACAAATGCTTTGTAAGCAGTTAATAATCTGCAAAAAGAAGCATAGTTTGTCATAGGATAGAGAGAGTATGTTTGACTGCGTACCTTACTAGAGGAATTAATTTCCTCATGAGGGTAGGAGCAGTGCTAAGGATGTCATTCGGAGGGGAGTCAGAGTCCAACAAGGGGTTAGCGAGCTCCTGAGCAGGTGCATCAAAACGAGTGCGTTAAGTGTAAACATAGAGAGTGGAAGGATTGATTGGTGGACCCAAAGGGACACATCTCCTTGGAGTGGCGGGTGAAACCAAAGGAACAAAGGGTTTCTCGATGGTAAGTGGCGTAGGGGGAATATCCACGGGAGTCGGGTAAGGAACTGTGTCCAAGAACTCTAGTTTCCCCTCATTGGAGGCCAAGTTAAGAAAGTAGAGAACACTTTCAAAGAAGGAGACATTAGCACTTACATATATCTTCTGCTAGCAGGTCAAAGCACTGATACCCCTTTTGAGTGATAGAGTATCCCGAGGAAACTCATTTTATGGACATGGGATCTAAACTATTCCGAACAAAAGGGTATGCACAAAAAAATTTTGGGATCTAAACTGGAGAAGACCCAATTTTTAAGAAAACACGATCTCAAAGCGGATAAAAGAGTACGAAAGTTTTGAATTTTTTAGGGATTTTTCTATTGATGAGAAAAATGGTGGGAAGAATGACATCATTCTATAAATGTTTTGAAACATTACAGTGTAACATAATAGAGCAAGTAACATCGAGAAGATGTCGGTTTTTTCTCTTGACTACCCTATTTTGTTGAGTGTCGGTACAGGAGCTATGATGGAGATTGTCTTTACTTACCAAAAATTCTCCTAAAATAGAGTTAAAAAATTCACAACCATTGTCAGTCTAAAGGACTTGAATAAGAGTTTTGAATTGAGTCAAAATGAAGGTGTGAAAATTTTTGAAATTGACAACAACTTTAGATTTATCTTTAAATATATAGACCCATGTCATAGAGTGTGGTCAGCAATCAAAAGAACCATCGCTGTGAACACGATAATACCTAGCTAACTGACATGTTTCACATTTGAAATTAGGATGATTTTTATTTGAAAACATCAATGGATACAATTGTTTTAAATACTGGAAACCATTTTAACCCAAAGGACAATGTAACAACATAATAGGACGTTCAATGGACTGAGATAAACTGCAACTACTGGGTGAAGTGTTTTTGTTCTCCATGCTTTTCTCTTGGAAGAAGTAGAGCCCGACAACCCGTTTAGCAGTTTCAATGATCCTCTTCGAACAACGATCCTAGAAGACAAAAACATCAAAGGATAAATGAGCAATTCAATCAATTTCACATGTCAACTTACTGACAAATAAATGTTACATTTCAGTAGAGGTACATGTAACACAGATTCCAGAGTTAAAACTGTTGACAGACTATTTACCAACAATGGAACTTTGTGACCCGTTAGCAATTTTAATAGTATCTTTCCTGCAACATGGATAATATGTTGAAATGATTTGAGGGCTTCCAGTCTCGTGGTCCATGGTACCTGAATTAATGATCCATGGACTAGAAGGGGCAAAAGAAGTGAGTGTCATAGGATTGGTACCTTGACGAATATGAGAGGTTGACAGACCGAAAAAGAGTGTTGGAAGAAGTTGATGGATCCAAGCAACTTGATTAGTTGCTCCATATAGCTCTTAAGAGTGTTGGAGGATTTTGAATTGTTCTGGGTAGAGGTAGGTTGTACCGTGTTGGATTCAGATGCATTAGCGAGATACTTGGCAACGAAAGATTTGACTGAAGGTTTAGATGCAAGTTTTCCGTCTAGCTTTCAACACTTATCACGAGTGTGGTTGGACTTGTGCAGTAATCACACGTGAGATTCTAATCACATTTCTCCAGCTCTCTTCACGATGAATCTCGGTGAAAGCAACACGAGTTGAATGAAGAAGTTTCCTAGACTTCATCAAGACCTTTAGTGAGGTTTGCTAGAAATTGGAACAACAGTCATTTTCTATAATTTTATGGAAGAGAGATAGGTCAAGGAGAGATTCCCAAGTTTAGTCATAATATAGGTCTCCTTTCATCCATAATGCAACTAGGTCATTGTAGTACTGGGCCATGGTCTTGGATTCTTGTTTTGCTTTACGGATTTTCTTGGACACCCCATAGAATTGGTTGTAATTCCTTACATCTGAGTAGGTATCATGAACTGTCATGCAAAGAGCACTAGCGGAAGGAATGAACATATATGATCGAACAATCGAAATCCCCATGGAGTTGATCAATCTTAACATGACCATGGAATTCTCTAATTCCCATGCTCCATACGTTGCATCAGTCTTTGGAAGCTCACCGATCATATCAGTGAGATGGTTGCATTTCCTACGTCCTTTGATGAACTAAGACACTGATTGGGATCATTGGAGAAAGTTATTTCCATTTAGTTGATGAGTTGTGATCAAGAAGTGCATGTTGTTTCATGTCCTCCAGTTTGCATGGGAACAGAGTTTGGAATTGATCTATCTGTCGGTGGACTCAAGAATCCCTTCCGATGACGGTTCATTGATGGAGGAGTCCACCATGGTCTTGACTGGGCCAAACGAAATGTTGGGTTGGTGGGACATTGGAAGATTATGGTATAGATATGGTTGTCCTGTCCTCGGGAAGAAGTTTTGGCTTGACTGAACCCTCGACCGACTGAAATATAAGCACTGGTGGGTAGAACAGATGAAATCCGGTGAATCTGGAGGAAGAGCAAGCTCTTAGGAAGGAGTTTCATTAGTTGGGAGGAAGTCACCTGGCGCAAGGAGGCCGAATCGACGGTTTTGGAGGATCATCCAGTGACTGGGAAGAAAGCATGTGCTTATATTGTTAGCGGAATCACCAGCGAAAGCAGACAGAGGAATTGCTAGAGGAATCAAGCAGCAGAGTAGATCTGGATAGACTGGCAGGTGGACAGAGGTTATTTATACAGGGAGACAAACCTGTCGGCGACAAAGAGATGCTCGACAGCCTAGGTTAGGACCAATGCTCTAATACCATGTTGGAATAAAACCAAGATTCTTTCTTGTTGATATAAAGAGGGGTATATCATTACAGGATCAACTAGAAAGGAAATAAATAAAAAAATAATATATTAAAAAAGGAAATAAAAACAGAATATGATTGAAAAAGGAAGGAAATAACTCAGAATAATCAGAAATAAATAATGGCTATTACTAACAATTAAAATATTCTAATACCACTGAAATTTGTGATTTAATTAAATAAAAGACAAATGAAAATGTGTAAGTATTTAGGTTAGAATTTATGTGAGAGAAAAGAAAAACTGGTGATGAAGGCTAATAATTATTAAATTATTATTATAAGTGCACTAAAGGCATAACTTGATCGAGAAAAACCAAGTGACTGTAAACTATATAAGTGGGTAAATACATTTTATTTTTAATTCTGTTTATTTACAAAAATAATTATATATGTTTTATTGTTTCCAATTTCTTTTTAAATGCAAAAGTTCATGTTTTAATGCTAAATGTACGAAAATAAATAAAATGTGATATATGCATGCATATGGAGTACCCCAAGTTATTACTGGCTTGGGAAGGTATGAACTTCTGCATGAAATGGAAATGAAAATGAAAATAGAAATAGAAGAGAATGCATATCTTTTTGGTGGGCTTGAAGAAGGTGAACACATATTTTTAGACGGTGAGTCCTAATAACAAAAATTGCAACATAAATAAATAAAAATAAATAGAAATTGCTTTCATTAATGTTTATTTTTTCTGCTCAGTCTTTTGTTATTTATTGTAATTTTTACAAAATATTTTAAAATGAGAATTATTATAATTTAAAAATATTTTCCCACTAAATATTACATTGAGTTGCTAATATTTTATAGGAAAACCTGTTATAGGATAGATGGATCCTAAGGAGAATGTGTACAAACGCCGAGGGGCTCAGATTGATTGGTATTACACTTTAGTTTTTATGTTTTGTGAGTCATAAAAGTTTAAACATAAATAAATTGTTGTAAAATAAAGTTTTATGAAATAAAATGACTCTTTTGCGGTTTATATCATTTTATTTACAAAATGAAATTGTTAGATAGTTTTGTTTCTTCCGATTGTCAGATCCCGCGTCGATAATCCAAGCTCCCGGGCCAGGTCTTGACATCAATAGATTATTTTGACATTTTACCCATTTACGAGTATTTTGTGAAGCCAGGAGAAGGACATCACAAAAAAAGTTGATGATGGGAAATTAATGAGCTTTAGCTTGCTTCGAATCCTTGATGCTTACTTCTCAAGTTGTATATCTTCAATGAAAATTTTACAGCATAAAATGGCATTGGTATGATCATTGTCGTAAGTTTGGATACACAAAACAAAAAAAATGTGAGCTATATTGAAGTTTGCTGATTAAAAGCTTAAAAGTCGTGATTTCTTTGTAACTAACAATGATTCTAAAAAATAAACACCATCCCTATTTAATAAAGAAAAAAACCAAAATATGTTCATCCAACTCGAAAAAAAAAAATCGATTAAAACCTGTAAACAATACCTAATTTATTACTCAGAGGCATAATTTTGAATGCATTTAATTCAAAAATTGAAATTCTCAATTCTGGATTGTGGAGTCGTGAGCTTATGATCACATGGCAAAGAATCTCCTTATTTAACAAAGTACGTCATTGATTTAAGAATTACATTGCAAGAGTTGTGGAGAAACTTCCGTCCCAATTAACCAGCATTATGACATTCAAGATCCCTTGTTTCATTGTTTTAAATTTAGTCCTATTGGTTCCCAAAATTTTCTGCAATCTCTTTTTTATTGGTAAAATCACCCAAGAAATGAATTATATTATTAATTTTTTTCCCGACTCATTGTGAATTTTAGATCGGGTTATGAGGAGGATGATTGACAATGTTGAGGGAAAAGTTGATTTCCTCTCGAATTTTGAAAAAATATTGAATTGTACTTAAAGATTTTTACCTAACCTAAAAGGAATGTGATCATGTTATACCACTTTTGCTTTGTTATCCAAACTTCAAGTACTTTAAAAATTTGTTCCTTTCATTCTTCATCAATAAAAATCCGTTTCTATGGCCTAGCCTAAGAGGCAATTTAGTATTTTGTTAACCCTAGGGCAATTGAATCTTTTATTATT
Source organism: Phalaenopsis hybrid cultivar (assembly GCA_002079205.1). Lineage (NCBI taxonomy): Eukaryota > Viridiplantae > Streptophyta > Magnoliopsida > Asparagales > Orchidaceae > Phalaenopsis > Phalaenopsis hybrid cultivar. The sequence goes on from JXCR01018687.1 coordinate 12,656, forward strand.
TATTATTGTTTAGTATAAATAGATCCTAATAGGTTAGGTTTAAATATGCACGAGATTGGGTCTTCTATCTTAGGGTTAGGGTTTGGGAAATGGTTCCTTCCTCTCAAATTGTAGGATTTGGGAGAGCTTACCTACCTCTCCAATTGTAGGTGTTTATCTTTTATATGTTGTATTTTTTTTGTTATTGAGGAAAGTAATTGGTTCTGTCTTAACTTCTATGTGGAAATCAATCTCAGTTTCTATTAAATTGGTATCAGAGCATTCTATCTTAGAAGAAAAAAGGGAAACATGGAAGGGGTCGTAGATTGGGGCGTCTGAATCGATCAAATCTAGAGCTAGGAAGTTGGCATGATCTAACTAGCTTCTCGTTAAGATAGAGCCGCGATCGCATACCTAGTGAAGAACATACATTGATCCAAGCGATCACAATACGGTTGAGATAGAGCTAATTGGGAAGCGATGATGAGATCATAACTTGTTGCTTGTTATGATAAAGTCACGATCAAGCTATCTGGGATCTCAGCGAAGCTTAATCGCAGCGTTGGGATTGCATGGAAGCCAAATCAGAATTTTGTGCTGAATATCGCGATACAGGCAGGATAAGAACTAGCTGGGGAAGTTGGTGATAAGATCACAAGAAGGGATTGCAGGGTACAGAGTGAACAATCGCTTGATTTAACCTATATGAAAGCAAACGACAGGATCAAGGGCCAAAGTGGCCTAATATCATGATACAATCGTGATGCAAACTAGCTTGGTGGCCAATGGCGGGATTTCAACTTATACATTATTTTTATCTTTTGTGATTGAAAAGTTTTTGGGGAATAATCATGGCCAAGAAAGCACATGCTTTGGAGAAATTGGAGGAAGAGATATACTAAATCAGATTTAGAATGGAGGAGCGTTTCTCGTTGATAGAATGGTGATTTTTGTCCATGGAGGGCAATTTTTGTCCATGGAGAGTAGATTTACAACCCCAAATGAAATGATGAAGAATATCGTCAAGCTGCACACAAACCCGTCTCAACTTGTAGGGAGATCGAGCGACGACGACATGCGTGGACTCGACCCACAACACTTGGATGGAATAACGTAACATCCAGATATTCGGAATGAGCGTCAACAAACAGAAAGTGACGGTATGCGATTCAGGGCTGGAGAAAATTAATTTGAAGAATTTCGACCTGGAGTAAGGAACCATGATAGGCAGGACACTGAGCAGAGGGTTGTGTCCAACTGGTCTTGCCTCTTTTGCTATTGTAGCCCTTTCGGTGAAAGGTGATTCAGGAGCCTATGAGGATAGTGGGTTAATTATGGGCAAGCCAGATTTATGGATGAAAGGAATTCAATATATGATAGAATGGAAACCAACCCCCGCTTCATGTGCTGAATGAACCTCAATCTATAAAACTGAGGAGGAGACTCGTGCATAAGGAAGTTGATGATGTTGACCTTTGAGGGGGAAGATGCACATGAGTGGTTGTATCAGATAAAGCGATACAATGCAGTGAATGGGCTAAATGAGGAGGAGAAGCTCATGACAACATGATTATGTTTGGAGGGGAAGACTCTAACATGGTTTCAACAGAGGGAGGCTAGATGCCCGATCAGCTCATGGGTAGATTTTAAGGATTGATTGTTGAAACTTTTTTGAGCCATTTAGGAAGTGGACCTACACTAGCAATTCTTTGCATTGAATCAGTAAGGGACTGTCAAGAAGTATAGGAAGAGATTAGAGCTATTATCGTGACGGCTGGGGGGGATTTTTGAAGTAGTATTAGAGAAGAATTTAATGAAGGGTCTAAAGCTTACATGTGTGCAACACTTCGATTATTGCGATCGCTGGGATTGGGGGAAACGATGGAGCTAGCTCAGATGGTGGAGGACAAGAACCAGATGAAAGCCGACATAAGCAACACAATGGAATAATTACACAAGAGTACCTTGACGACCACGACATCGATGATTCATATAATGTCATTTCAGGGGGAGGGGCTGAAGTAGAAGAATATGGGGGCTCATCCGGCGGTCAGCTTCAAGCACCTTACAGAGTTTGAGATTCAAGAGAAACAATCAAAGATGTTATGTTTTCTGTGTGATGAAAACTTTTCTTTAGGACACCGTTGCTAGGACCGGACATTAAGGTTCTCATAATGTGTGACGAGGAGGCAAGGGAGCTTAATCTAACAACAATTTCCTTTCATCCATCTTGATGACAATATACTTTTTTTGGGAGGGGAGTATTGTTACGTAATCCTAGCCTATGGGGCATTTTAGCCTTTTATCGGCCTAAGGGTGATTGAGTCTTTTATGATTTCTTATTGTTTAGTATAAATAGACACTAATAGGTTTGGATTAAGTATGCATGAGATTGGGTCTTGTTCTTAGGGTTAGGGTTTGGGAGAGATTTCCCATCTCTCAGATTGTAGGATTTGGGAGAGCTAGCCAACCTCTTGAATTGTAGGTGTTTGTCCTTTTGTGTGGAAACCTGTGTTGTTTTCTATCAAAATCCAGAATCATTCTCATGCAAAACTTGCCAACTATCTAAACACATATCCAATCCATCCATATAAAGTGTTATAACCTTTTGTTGTAGTGATATATGGGTATCATCTTTGGTTACCAATCTCCGGGTGCAAGGTGATATATATTAGTTGGCGATGATCATTCTATAAATACTTGAATTTTCTTAATGAAGGATAAATATGAAATTTGCCTCATTTTTTTTGTATTTTCTTATGCATATAATTTTTTAATCTTTTGTGATTTTTATGACCTAGTTAGGAACATTGGCCCGCTGGCAATGTTTAATGCTGGAAATCTTCTATTCCTTTTATGCTTCCATTTCTTCATGAATTGGCAAGCGTTTACTTATAAGCTATTGTTCGAGTATGGCAATGATTATCTTGATGAAGCAGTTGAAATAGAAATCTATACATGTTTCCATAAATTATTACTACATGAATGATTTCTTTAACTGACATATTTAAATTGTTATTCTGATAATATTTAATTTGTTTTTAGTTATATCGACCCCGAGGCTGTGGTTGGATGTGATGATGGTCGGGCCCATGTATTTGATATGTATAGTGGGAGGTGCACTCGAATAATTAGGTAAATGCTATGGTTCAGGTAAATCTGATATGTTCTTTTAATTGCATAAGCTGTGATTTCTCTTGTTTTGGCTTTGGCTATTTGGATGTTAAGAATGATGATAGGTTCATGGAAATTTGCTTGAAGTGGTAGAGATTTTGTAGATTTATTTTTATTTGATTTTTTTTTCAGGTGTTCTGTATTTTGCATTAAAGTCTGTGCCGGAGAAGAAACGTGAATTTTTTGATAGATCCTTGGTTGGTTTATATTTATAAAATTTCTTACAACACTTACACTTTCAACAGAAT
>JXCR01018693.1:3006-14749 GCA_002079205.1 Phalaenopsis hybrid cultivar
TATGATTTTGTTTTAATTTTGAGAAGAATTAAGTGTTTTATTCTACCAATTTTGTTAATTAGGGCTTACATTCGTGTGAGACGATAAAAAAAATAGCCTGAAAGATGTGAGGGCTTAGGTCGTAACGGATGACAACCTCAAAATCCTAAAGCGAGTTAGAGCTTATATTGTATATCAGAGCCATACAAAGGCCTAAAGATAAGTTGAGGATTTATGTCCCACTATTGAGGATTTATGTCCCACTAGGCAAACAACCTCAAAATTCTTGGCTTGGTTTTTTAAATCCAAAGAATGGTTTAGCTAGTATAGACATGTTTTGTTGTTGAAGATGGTCATTCTGCCCATAATGTTAGCTCCAAGCTCCTCGTCATAGTAAGTTTAAGTTTTCTAATGTGTCAAGACATGATGTCAAATCAAGTGTTTCTAATTTCATTTAAATATTATGGGGGGTTAAAGTTGATTAGAGCGACACCAGTTAGCATTAAATGGTTCCCTCATTCCGGTATCACTATTTTCTTTTGAATTTACTTAACTTAAATGAGTTATGAAACCCAATTAAAACGAGAAGATCTTGTTAGCAACTGTAGGTTACCTCCTCCGAGGGACTCCTGTTAATTTATAAGGAGGTTTTAAATTTAGTGAAGTTTCAAAGGATTTATGGTTAATTTCTGTGCATCAAAATTGATGACTTGGTTTGATTGAAAATCCCAAATCTTGAAGTGATTTTAGAATTGGAAGCTATGGATTTCAAAATATGGAAGTCTCTGGTCATCAAAAATGGTTTTCACGCATTTAAAAGGACTTTTAGGTGTTTATCTTGAAGAAAAATCCCTCCAAAGTCTGCCAAAAACTCCCCAAACTGCACTGGGCGCTATCCGTTTTGTTTTTGGTTTAATTAATTTCCAAATTTTCTTCCAATGGGAACATTTGTCTTGATTTATGATTGTTGACCTCATTTTTGGTTGAGGTCTTACTTTTTCCTCTTTAGTAGCCTAAGGTCTAGCCATAGGACTTTCCTGTTGACTATTCCTAGAACACTAGAAAAGGAACCCTCATCTAGCAATTCTAAACTCTTCTTCGCTCAACTTGAAGTTCCACATATTGGTCTTAACCTCTAGCACTTAGTAGGTGGGGTCAGTATGGGGAGACTCAAGGGGAGTCTCCTATCGGATGGTCAAACCTTAGGACTAACCCTGGGTGGTCTGGTGATGGTTGAAATGGCTTGCACACATTACACTCTCTCATAACCCGAAACCTTAGAATCCTCTAGTTGGTCTCCTCACTCCATTTGGAGAGCTCACAAGGATGAGACTGTACCCCTAGTCTATGGCTAAGAGAGTTAGGACTAACATATTAAGCATCCAAAATAAGTCCTCACATGGCTCCTATTGGTTTGGCATAGCTTCATGGCTTACTTGCCTACTCTAGCCCAAAATCACCAAATTACTAAAATACCTCTGCAATCCAGACTTTTGCCAAAAATCCTAAAATTTCCCAAAACACCCAAATTTGTCCAAAAATTATCTCAAACCACTAGCCACTATCTAAATTGATCAAAATTCACCAAAATTACTACATTACCAAAATACCCCCAAAAATTATAAAATTACAAAATTGCCCCTCATGACCTAAAAATTCAAAAAATTCCAAAAATTCTCAAAAATTGGAAAATCTTCCAAAATATTCCCAATTTCAATTTTTGATCATCAATTTGACTCAGTTTAACCGAATTTATCCAATTTGACCAAAATCCTCAATTTGCCCTTAAAGGCCTAAATGTCCTCAAATTAACCCCATTTTTGGCCCAATTGACCCTAATCTTGCCCAATTTCAATTCCGAGTCAAAATTTAGTACCTCCAATCTTAATATAAAAAAAAAATTCAAGCCCAATTTGATCCAATTGCAAGCCCAATTTCACCTAAATCAAAAAGCCCGAATTTTGACCATAAGCCTAAATCCATCACATTAGCCCACCAATTCAATTCAAAACCACTTGAAGTTTTTCCAAACATTTAATAATATCCACCTACACCAAACTCAACATTCAGTTTGCCCAAAATTTGGCTCAAATTCAGATTCAATTTTGAAAGCCTAAGCCCACCACATTTAATCCCAAAAGCCCAAATCCAAAGTCCACATGATAATTTAATTTCTCCTCATCATTCATTCAACTAAAATGATTACTAAAGTTTTAAATTCATGATCAAATTTTTCCAAATAAAGCATCATACAAAAATTCACCAAAAATACCAAATAAAACCAAAATCCCTCTCATGTAAATTAGTCAAGCTATATGCAAGCCATGAAGCCAATCCCAAGCCATAGGTGAGCCTTGAGAGCCATGCCACATCACCATACTACTAGTGGCAAGAGACCAAGCTACTTTAAAATTTCCTTAAGATTCTTTTAAATCTTCCCATGAATCACCTAAACCCCATACTTAACCAAATCACTTGGATATGGACCTTGCTAATGATTGGGTTGACCATCTAATTTCGCTTAGCACCCAAGACAGCCTTGGTGGGTGAACCCAAACCAAATCCATGATTTGATCCAATTTGACCCAAAATAGCCCTTCCCATATCATATTTTAATTCAACACCTTTACACATGTCCAACCTCAGTTGACTTCACCAAACTTAAGCCCTGACCACCCTCAATGGGACGGTGACCCCTCTTTGGCCGGCTGGCCACCTTGACTGCCGGAAAAGCCACCCTAAAATGCTCTCCCATGGCTAAAACTCAAAATTAAACCCATCCAAGTTGGCTCATCCCAATTGGATTTTTGCACATTTTTGGCATCTCTATAAGCAACCTAGGGCACCCACCAATTGCCTCTCCTTCCACTTCTATTTAAACTCACCCTCCTTGGCCAAACGAAGAGAGCTTGAATTTCCTTAGAGAGACTCTGTCAAATTGCTTCCAGAGCTTCCTTGATACTTCTTGAGCTTAACCCAACATCCCTTAGCCACTTAAATCCAGTACTTGAGCTCAAATTTGGAGCTCAAATTCAAAGCTGAAATAGGACACCTCCAAATACTCAACTTAATTGCACCCACACCATCCCCATAGTGAGAGAGGATGATCCCCCACAAAATCCCAATCACTAGAGCACCCTAAGGTGGACTTTGATTGAACCGCCAAATCGGCCTTGGCTGAAATCATATATAGGCCATTCAGCACTGCTCGAGGCTCAATCCATAGGCTCTTTAGACTCCCACGAAGCTTCCATAAGCATCCAATCGAGGCTTCCCTTCTTGGACTAAGGTATTAAACCTTAACCTTAAGCCAAACTTCATTTAATTCTCCATGAGCGTAGAGTTGATTTCGGGTTCAATTAACCGTATGGATGTGTGTGTCTCATCAAGATGAGTTGATAGGAATAAACCACACTTGATTTAGTTAAGAATCGAGTGAGATATTAGTTATAGAGGGAAGACGGTTCTCGGGCTAGAGGCTTTAGAGACAGTAAATCGTGGTTGTCTAGAAGGAGGACGGTTCAAATGGAAGACTCTGATTGTACTGAACGAGGAGATGGAGTGGAACTACGGGCTGATAGGGCAGAGAAGTGGACGACAGCGTCGAATGAGAGCGAGCCGCGTGGAGCTTCGGAGCCATATTAGAATTGCGTGGTGCCACATGGATAAGTAGATAAATAGAGCTTTTTCCTATTTATTTAAACCCTTAGAACTTCAAAAGTCTATAAATTTGTGTAGAAAAATCATAAAAATAAAGTAAAAATACCCTCTTGCTTAGCAAACAGAGGAGAACAATGTAGAAATGATTTCATATTTCTTTGACGCATGTATTATTTTAAATTATTTAAATTGTATTTTCCTTATTTTGATTCTCCATTTTCATAGACATTTCACTATGATATGGGACCATGGGGCTTTTGATGTCTCTATTTTTTGGCATCTCCTTTGATTTTTCCATGGTCAGGGGGCATCTCTAACTAGAGATATCTAATTTTCATGTTAATGTTCCCTATTTTGGTATAAAAATTGTAATAATTAAGATACTTTTTAGAAAAATATAAAATTTATTTTGGTAAGTTCATTGTGGTCTGAGGATCCTAGGAAAAATATAAACTTGATTTAACTCATTCAAAATAATCCTAATTGTCACCAAACCTGAAATTGAAAAAAAAAATAATTTGGAGTAATGATAATATAAATAATTTAAAAACTATTTCACACTGTAATTCAATGTTAGGGGAGCTCTCCATAAAAAAATTCAAGTCAATTGGAGTTAATCTAACTATTCAAATGGATTAATTAAGTGAAATCCCTTTTTTGGCATTCAAATAATTTTAATAATTAAAATATGACTAAAAAAATTACCAAATTTTTTTGGGGGCTCCTTATGATCAGAGGAACCTAAGAAAAATAAATTAGAATTAAAATAAATACTTTTTTTTTCAACTATTTTGAGCATTTAAATAATTAAAAATGAATTAAAAATCATAAAAATTGTAATATTTTAAGAAATACACTGAAATGTCACATTTGAATTGTTGATTACCAAGAACCAATTAAAATAATTTTCCTAATTTTCCAAGTCATGATATTAATTTTAAAGGCTTAAAAATAAATTTTCTCTAATTTCCCACTAAAATAATTCCAATAATTAAAATAAAAATTATAAAAATATGAAATTTATTTCTTTGGATTACATGGCGTTAGAGAGATTTGATAAAAATATTAAACTCAATTTTCCACTTAAATATTATTTTATATCTAATTAATGCTCAAAACCAACAAATAATTCTAATAATTAAATTAAATCTCTAAAAATCATAAAAATTTGTCCAAGTGGTCGTATAACATAGGTAAATCTCTAATAATTGTCTTATGGATATAGGTTTTATTTTGATTGAGTTATTAAATTTTCATTGAAAATCCTTATTTTTGTATTAAAAATAATTATAAAATTAAATAATTTCAGAAAAATTACATTTTCTCCTATGATGTTTTAACTAACCCATAAGTGGGGTAACATAAAAATTTCAAGTCATTTGAACTTACTTTAATGAATTATAAGGTATTAAGGCCTTAAGGGCAAAATGGTAATTTTGGAATTGAAGGCTTATTTAATATTTAGGCTCAACTAAAAGGCCAAATGAGCAATAAATAATCTTAATAGATATACTTTAACGATTGAAATATAAAAGGGATAAATGGTGGTAACCTACCACATTTTGGCCTTATAATGGATAAATTTGTAAATTTTCAAAATTAATGAAATTTAAAAGAATATTTAAATAGAGAGATATTACAGTGAGTGGTTTGATTTTAGAAGATCATAACTCACTGATTTTAAACCCCCAAATAATGGTTTTGAGATGATATATAATTCATGATAAGGATTAAGAATATAAATATTGAAAACCATTTTTCTTTAAAATTGTAAATCTACCCATTAAATCTTAAGTGCTTAGTAGGAAACTAGGCTTATTCAAAATTTTATCTAATGAGGTTTAGAAAATAGTTTATAACCTTTTAAAACACTACAAGCCCATTCTTCAAAAATCAAATTAATTAAATTCCTTAATTAAGTCAAGTTGCCCCCAAGGGCCTTTACCTATATAATTCATAATAAGACCAAAACAAACTCTAGCGACTATAAAATGTCTAGGGTATTACCCGACACTTCTTCATATTCCTTTGGAAATCTTGCAGAACGTTTGGACTTGTAATGATTTACTAAATATATTCATCCTCAAAATTTGGACCCAATAAGATATGACATGGGATCTAGTAGACACACCTCAAACTTGAATTTTTTTATTTTCTTCATAAGCATGTGTTAATTCCTGCAAAATTATACATATGCTTTGCAAGTAGTAAATTTTCAGGTGGAGGAACGTGAAGACTCAACAGGTATGCTTTTACAGTTTATAGTACCTTCTTTTCCTGTATTTTCCTTACTGTAATTTTTACTTATAAAATTGCATACTAAACAACAATGTCACCCTGCATGAAAATTGAAACCTTTAGGATAGCAACAAAACTGAAACCAAAATCAAAATTAAAATCTATCAAGTGAAAACTCACCGCCACAACATTCAAAATATAAAATAACTTAAAATTTAATCAGAAACATCACAAAACAACTATTGCAACTAAATTAAGACGTCTTTATCGGATGATCGGGAATCCCTCAGAGGAGGTAACCTTCGGTTGATAACAATATTCCCCACAGTATAAATGAAAGTATGGAACTCATTAAATTGAGTTTAGTAAATTCATTTGGATTAAGTGAATAAGAAGGAAGATAGTGGTGTCGGAATGAGGGAACCATGAGATCCTAACCGGTGTCGCTCTAATCAACTTTAATATGCCCCATAATATTTAAAGAACCATAACCATTTGAACATTTGATTTAACATCATAACGTGACACATTAGAAAACTTAAACTAGTCACGATGAAGAGCTTGGAGCTAGCATCGTGAGGAACATGACCATTTTCAACAACAAAACATGTTTTCACCAGCAAAACCATTCTTTAGAATTAAACAACAAACTTATAAGAATTCAAGGTTGTTTTCTTATGCAACATAAATCCTCAATTTATCTTTAGGCCTTTGTATAGCTCTAGTATATAATTTAAGCCCTAACTTGCTTTAGGATTCTGAGGTCATCTGTCATGACCTAAATCCTCACATCTTCTAGACTATTTATGTGATCTTTTCACACGAATGTAAGACATAATTAACAAAATTGGCAGGATGAAACATTTAAATATATCTCCTCTAAACTGAAGGAAAATAGTAGGATAGTTTGGGAAGTCACCGAGGTTCTCCTCATGATCTATGACATCTCCTAGTTCTTCTTCCTTTGAATTCCAAAATAAAATGTGCCAAATTTGAGCCATTCCCCCTTGATACCTCTTTGTTCGATTTTATCGAAAAGTCGTAATCCTTTGACCTCTTTAAAGATAATATCCCCACATTTATATCAAGAGTTTTCTTAGCTGACTCCGGCCATATAAGATGTAGTTAACCATAGGGGCTTGCCCTTATAGGAAGCATTTCCGAACCCAGCTTAATATAAATCCTATTTAATTCCTCATATTAAATAGAAAAACTTGTTGGAAAATAAAAATGGTTTCATAAATCAAACAGATGTCATATATTTCTTAGTTTATTTGATCGAGCCTCACCCTCAATTCTTGTGTTAATCCTTTAAGATAGATACATGACTTGAGGCGTAGTGCTCTTTCAATTGAACTGTGAGAGACATGGGATCAATTTGATTTTACATTTTTCTAAACTTAAATATATATATATATATATATATACATATATATATATATATATATATATATTATTTTTCCTTTCGAACGAGGCGATGAGATTTCCATTCTAGTGACCGACAGCTTCCATAGGACGAACCCTCCTAAAATTGTGCCGAGAATGATATATAAGATTTTGTAGGATTCTAAGGTATTATCAACTCCTAATTAATTATAGCAATTATAAAACAAAATAATATAAATAATTAAGATATACATGGGTTGCCTCTCATAAAGCGCTTGGTTTAACGTCATTAGCCTGACGTACCAATGTTTATTCAAAATGACTCAACATCAAGATCTCTTTAAATTGTAGCATGTGTCCTTCATAATAATATTTTAATTGATGTCTTTTAACTTTAAATATCTTTCTAATTTTAGGATCCTCATTAACAACAGCTTCATAATGATAGAATTTGATCACATTGAATGATCTTAACCATCTAGACTTTAGTTTTCCTTGAAATAATCTCAATCTAGAATTATATAATACAACTTCTTGTCCAAGTTCAAATTTCATTCTTATAATCTTCCGATCAGGCTTTTATTTCATTTTTTCTTTATAGATCTTTGCATTATCATATGCTTCATTTCAATGTCTTCAAGCTCATTGAGTTGCAATAATCTTTTCTCGCCAACATCCCTTAAACTAAAATTAAATTCCTCATTAGCCCAACATGCTTATGCTCCAACTCTACTATTAAGTGACATGTTTTACCAAAAATAAATCTATATGGGGATATTCCAATAGGAGTCTTATAGGCAGTTCTGTATGCATACAATGTAGTATCTAATACAGTAGACCAATCTAATTTATCAGGATTTACATATTTTTCTAAAATTTACTTTATTTCAAGATGTGATATTTCTGTTAGACCACTAGTCTAGGGATGAAAAGCAGTTGAGGATCTATGCATGATATTATATTTTCTAATTAATTTCTTGATCCACTTATTTCTAAATGGGATCCTCCATCAATAATAATCACTCTTGGAATTCCATATCTTATAAAAATGTTTTTATATAAAAATTTTGAAACACCAATAGCTTTAATCTATTTAGATACATAATCAACAGCAAGAAATATATATAAATTTCTAAATGAAGGCATAAATGGTCCCATAAAATCTAATCCCCACACATCAAAAATTTCAACTTCCAATGTGTAATTCAAAGGCATGTTATTTCTTCTAGAAGTATTTCCTACTCGCTGACACCGATCACAAGTTTTAATATATTCATTAACATGTCTAATAAGAGTAGGCCAATAAAATCCAGCTTGCAAATTCTTATGTGCAATTCTACTAGTTCCAAAATGTCCTCCAAATTTAAAATCATGACATCATTGAATTATTTGTTCAGTTTCTTTGTAAGGCACACATCTTCTAATGATCAAGTCTTTACATTGTTTATATAAATATGGGTCATCCAAAGAATAGAATTTTGAGACGTGAATAAGTTTCTTTAATTGTTGATTCTTTATATCAGGTGGTCAAATATCACTTACAATATAGTTTTCTATATGAGCATACCATGGTATATTCTTTCCATCAATACTATACAATTGTTCATCAGGGAAAATTTCTAAAATTTTATTTACAAAATCTGTTAATATTTCTTGTTCTAGTCTAGAAAATTGATCAACTATTTATTATCAGTTCTTTTTCTATCTACAACCACAAAATCAAACTCTTGCAGCAGAGGGATTCATCTAATTAATCTTGGTTTAGTATCATTCTCTTACATCAAATTATTAATACCAGAATGGTCTGCATGCATTATACATTTAGCTCCAATTAAGTAAGGTCTAGACTTATCAATGGCATAGACAATAACTAATAACTCTCTTTCAGTAGTGGTGTAATTAATTTGAACATTATTTAGAGTTTTACTAGCATAATATATTAGTCTAAAAACCTTGTCACACATTTTCCCTAAAATAGCTCCAATGGCATAATCACTAGTATCACACATTATTTCAAATGTTTATCTCAATCAGGTGGAATTATTATAGGAGCATTGGTTAATTTTTCTTTTAATAATTCAAATGTTTTATGCATTCCTCATTAAAATTAAATTTCGTAAACTTTTTTAAAAGTTGACATAATGGCTTAGTAATTTCTTGAATTTTTTTTATATAACACCTGTAGAAACCAGCATGTCCTAGGAAACTTCTTACTCGTCCAACCATAGTTAGAGGTGATAATTTTGGAATAACTTGAATTTTTATTGGAATTACTTTCATGTCATTTTCAAAAATTTTATGCCAAAGTACAATTCCTTCTGCAACCATAAATTGACATTTTTGCCAATTTAATAGTAAATTTCTTTTTTCACATAGTTCCATAACATTTTCTAAATTATTTAAACATAATTCAAACGAAGTTCCAGGCACTGAAAATTCATCCATAAATATTTTCATTCCACGTTCAATGAAATTACAAAAAAATTGACATCATACATCTTTGAACTGTTGCAGGTGCGTTACATAGTCTAAAATACATTCTACGAAAAGCAAATGTTCTATAAGGGCTTGTAAACATTGTCTTTTATTGATCTTTAAGAGCAATTGGAACTTGATGATACCTGGTATATCCATCTGAAAAGTCGTAATATATGTGCCCAGCCAATCTACCCAACATTGGTCTATAAATGGTAATGGAAAGTGATCTGTCCTGGTGGTTGCATTTAACTTTCTATAATTTATACACATTCACCAACCACTAACTTGTCTTGTTGATATTAATTCATTTTTCTCATTTTCTTCAACTGTCACTCTTCCTTTCTTTGGAACATAGTGAATGGCACAAACATTGTCTAAAATAGGATATATAATTCTAGCATTTAACCATTTTAAGATTTCTTTTTTAACAACTTCTTTCCTTATCGAGTTTAATCTACTTTGAGAACCAGCTTTAGGTTCATATTTTTCATCCAATTGAATTATGTGCATAAAAATTAAAGGACTGATTCCATTAATATCCGCTAAAGTCCATCAAAACGCCTTCTTATATCTTTTCAAAAACTCCACTAATTTTTGCTCTTGATGTTCAGTTAAATCAGAAGATATAATAACATGTAATGTAGATGAATTTCCTAAAAACACATATATTAAATGGGCAGCTTATACTTTCAGTTCAAGTTCAGGTGGTTTAATACTTAAAGGAATAAGACTTTTATTATCATTTTTCATAAGGTCCAAAATCTCAAATTTTTCCTGAACAAAATCTAAATTCTTATTTTTTACTTCATTCTCATTCTCATACTCAAAGTTCTCTTCTTGCCTTAATTTTTCTTCAAACAGTCTCTTAAATCACTCATTACTTAGATAATCTGCAACTTCCATTCTAAAACATTTACTATCTTTTTCTGTCACAGATATTTCATAGTTTTTGCTATATTAAATGTTACTTCTTGATCATTTTCTCTAATTTTTAATTCTTCCTTTTGCACATCTATTACAACTCTCCCTATAGCAAGGAATGCTCTCCTTAAAATAATAAGAATCTCTTTATCTTCCTCAATATCTAAAACAATAAAGTCAACAGGAAAAATAAATTTATCCACTTTCACTAATACATCTTCTATAACTCCTTTAGGATAAGTTATTGATTGATCAACTATATGAAGAGTTACAGTAGTAGGGGAAATCTCTCCTAAATCTAACCTTTTAAAAATTGATAGGCATAAGATTAATACTTGGTCCTAGATCACATAAAGCTTTTCCAAAAAATTTCTCACCATTAACACAAGGTATAGTAAAACTGCCAGTATCTTTTAACTTTTCAGGAAGCTTTTTCTGGATAATTGCACTATGGTATTCACTAAGTGCAATGGTCTCGTAATATGCAAACATCCTCTTCTTGTTTAGTATAACTTTTTTAAATTTCACATAATTTGACATTTGTTCTAAAGCTTCAACGAAAGGAATATTTATCATTAACATTTTAAGAATTTCAAAAAATTTTGTAAATTATTTATCTTAATTCTGTTGCTTCAATCATTGAGGAAACGTAGATGGAGGTTTTTCTAAAGAAATTTTTATTGGTTTATTTGAAGAATATATATCTGAATATATATCATCATTATCTTTTTCAAATTACACCTTCTCCTTCTCAACTTCAGTTTCTCTTTGGATTCTTGTCTTGAATTATTTTCCACTTTGTAATTGAATAACTTTAATTTGCTCCTTACTCCGATCTTTTGGATTAACTTCAACATTGCTGGGAAGAATTCTTGAAGGTCTCTTACTAAGTGAAGTGGAAATACGCCCTAATTGATTTTCAATAATTTTAATTGCAGCTCCTTGACTATATATTTGATTTCCCATTAACAACACCAATTCTTCCATAGACAACATCTTCTCCTTAACTTGTGACTTACTATTAAATCCAAGAGGATAATAAGGTTTGGAGTTAGGATTTCCTTGGTTATTTGAATTTTCT
>JXCR01018698.1:33742-44772 GCA_002079205.1 Phalaenopsis hybrid cultivar
TATATATATATATATATATATATATATATATATATATATATATATATATATATATATATATATATATATATATATATATATATATATATATATATATCAACAATACCATTCACTAAATAGTAAATAAAAGTAAAAATTTACTATAAAAATTTAGTATTTATTTATTATTTTTATTATGCAGTGTTAATAAAATTTAATATATTAACCAACAATTTTCTCAATATTTACAGCCTGTTTGGGGCAACTTAATTGGTGCCGTGCGTTCTAAAAACGTTGGATGAAGTGTTTTAGAAACCGTGTAGTAGTGTTGCTTATGAAGTTATGTTAAATGCGGGCCACAGTTTCGACCTTGAGACCCGCATTTATTTGCGAACCTATTACTCGTAGCACCTCTAGGTGCCTCCCACTCATTGTTGTCGTCTCTCTCGTGTTTCTGCTGCCCTAGGTCACCTCACTCAATCGCTCCTCTCTTACGCCTCTCTCTAGTGGCAACGGGTTGCTTTTCTCCTTTACCTCTTCTCTCCGATCTATGGTGGCAACATTGCCTCTCAACTCTCTCTCTCTCTCTTCTGATCTCCGTCTCTCCGTTTGTTTATTGTGATCTCTGTCATCCCATGGTATTATCTATTTTTTCGATGGAATGACTTTCTCTTTGTGATTTTGGCTTTCTCATTTGCGATTTGAAGTGAGAAATTGAATTTTGCAATTTGTGATTAAATGTGATATGAAATGGGGTTTTATCTATACATTTGATGTTTAAATGTAAATTTGCAAATTGGCTGAAAGGAATTGCTTGATTTGTTGATAGCAATGCTTTGGTGCCATGTATGTGGTAGTCTCAAATGAAAAATATGATATTGAGTTTTATATAAACTTTTGATGTTTGAGTGAGAATTTGAGAAATGGCTGAATGAGAGTGTTTGATTTGTTGATAACAATGTTTTCAGGTGTCCTGTATGTAACTGCATCAAATGATAAAATTGGGATGAGATTTTATCTTTACTTTGATATTTGAAAGAGAATTTGAAAAATGGCTGAAAGGGGGTGTTGGATTTGTTGATAGCAATGTTTTGGGTGCCCTCTATGAAATTGCATCAAATTAAAAATATGTCATGGGGCTTTATCATTACCTTTTATGCTTGACAAAGAATTTGAAAAATGGCTGAAAAAAGGTGCTTGATTTGTTGATAGCAATGTTGTCGATGCGGAGGTGGCGGTGTACGTTGGTTTGTGTGTGGAGGTGGCGGTGTACGTTGGTTTCTTTGTGAAGGTGGTGGTGTTATGGAGGTGGTGGTTGATGTATGGTTGTGTTTGTATTAGATGATGTGTTGGTGGATGTGTGGTGGTGGTTGTTGTGTGATTGTATTTGTTTTAGAGTATGCATTACTAAATGTGCAGAAGTGGTGGTTGATGTGTGGTTGTGTTTATATTAGATGATGTGTTGGTGAATGTGTGTAGATGGTGGTGGTTGTTGTGTGGTTGAGTTTGTGTGGAGGTGGTGGCGGTGGCGTTGTGGATGTGTTGGTGTCTTGATAAGTTGGAGTGTTGAGGTGTTTGAGTGTAGAAGTGGTGGCATTAGTGATGTGTGGGTGGTGTACTATGAGGTGGAAGGGCATTGATGATGATATTGAGGCATTCATTTTTTTTTTTTTCGAGTTGCGATATTGTGGCATTTCTATTTATGTGGAATAGTTTTTTTTTTTTTCATGCTCTAATACATTGGTTAAGACAAAAGAGGCTGTGATGCATTGTGGGTTAAAGAAAAAAATTAATATTTTGCGACATTTGTCTCAAGGAGGTCAAACTGGAAAATATGCTCACAACCTATTTCAACAAAAATGTTGACAAAATATTATTAGAAAATTCAAGAAAAGTAAAGACAGAGAGTATGATATAATGCATTTAAAAAAATAAGTGTGATCAGCTAAATAATGATTAGAAATTCTGAAAGAAATTGAAGTGAGACAACAAACATGGGGTAGGATCTGGTAAAACGAATGATTGATTCTTCCGAAGAGTGAAGGGCAGAGAGATTGGCGGGGTGAACATTTTTGAAATATACTTTATTTTAGTCAAATTTTAAATTGTTTTCAAATCCAGTGACATGTTATATGAATTTGTAGGTGGTGTCTGCTACAAAAAAAAAAATTTAAATGCATTAGAATCGGTCTTGAGCTAGAGGAGGAACTTGGATCGTATGTTTCGAGGTGTTATGGTAATGAACAACAATGCATGTGCATCCAGTGAGACGGTGTTTGGTGGCATCCTCGAAAATTTAGGAGATGATCAAACAAGCGATTCCAATGAAAGCTCTAACTTGAACCTCCATGAAGTTGAGTATATGAGCCGGTCAAAGCGTCTCCAGGTTGAAAAAAAAGGAAAGAGATGCTTTCCTTAGAAGCCAAATTTCACAATTGGCGGCTTCATACACTAATGTCGCCCACTCATCCCAAGCAACTTCCGTCCAACAAGTTTATGTAAATTCTGGAGGCAAATCCAAGAATTTACGTGGACATGTCATTGTATTTGTTATCTACGATATTGCTTGTAGATTCAACCTGAAGAGAGTTTTTCATGACGATGGTCGCTGACCGTAGGATGACTTACCTATGTTATTTGTATGGAAGTATTGACATTTAAGGGACATTTTTTTTATTACATTCTTGTGTGACATTTTATATTTCTTATTTGTTTATTTACTATGGACATTTTTATTTGTTTATGATTTTCATGCTTATTTGGATATTTATGTTGGTTTGGACATGCCATTTTGCTAGAGAGTTTTTCATTTCTCATTATATTTTCTATTTAACTCTAGAATGTTATTTGCTTATGTTGGTTTTGTTTATAATGTTATATGATGTAGCTAGTTCATTGATACTTATGCTTTAGCGACATCGATAATGAAATATATTGATGCAATTAGAGAAAAGCTTAGAAGGAAAGTTGCAGCTGCAGTGTGCTTAATGTACAATTATTATAACCCGTACATAGAGCACTCCCCCCGCATGATATTCTCATATGTTGGTGACAAATGAGTTAGGTAGTTGCTTACAGTCCACCATAACGAGATTTAACAATATGTTTCGAATGTCACAGTCGTTATTCACCTATTGTTAGACGACCTACACAAAAATTATGAACTTCATGACTCGTTCATAATAACTTCATGAGAGGTGTGAGCAATAACCTTCTACATATTTCACCACTCTTCTGAAAAGATTTGCAACACTTTTTTCAGTAGGATTGAATGGACTTGTCACTTTTTCTTCACAAGTCACAGAGCCAATATATTCGACATTTGAATGGACTCCACAGGGATTTCGTATGAAACGCGACATATGTCATACTTTAATGTAATTTCTCATATTTTTTACATTTAATTCTCATATAAACATCATAATTAGGTTACCATTCATCATCTTATTATTATTTGTTGTTTTAATTTTTTTTTTTAATTTTAATAATCATGCTGCTCACTATTATGTAAAGTGTCTATCTTTATTTATAATGTTATATACTGTATGTTTTCTTTTAAAAAATATAATGTATTGTTAAAAATAATTATATTGCAAACAACATTATTATACAATGACATAATTGTCATTTGTCTAAAAAAACTACACCCAATTATTTTTAAACTGCAACAAACAAACTAATAGTCAACTTATAACTTCTGCACAAGAGTTTATAATTAACCTGCAGCTGTCTCAAACATATCCTTAATCATTGTAGTTCTTTTAATAAAAAAAATTTAAAAAGCAAATAAAATATTAATAAAATTAATATAGAACATAAAGGGGGAATTACATGCCAAACATAAGAAACAACATAATCAATTTTTAAATGAGCATTTTTTAAGTGTTTTTCAAATTTTTTATTTATAAGTTGGTTTAAAAAATTCGGTTTAAACTTATTTTAATTATTCCTACTATTCAACTATAATCATCTGCAACCAATTAGAATGGAGGGATACAGGGTGGCAATCCAGGTGGATCGGACAGAAACACACAGGGAGAGAATCTCGACCTTCCAACAGGATACTATCCGCCGTTAGATGCAGTTGCTTGAGCGGTAATCCAAGACGTCAAATCCCTATAAGTAGTCGTCTCCCTGCATCAGGCTTCCATTTTAGATCTCTTCAGATTTGAAGTTCTGCTTCTACGAGGGAAAGCGACAAGAAGAGAACTTAGCCGAGGTGCCTAGTTTTATTTATTTATTCTTATTTATTTATTTATTTTGAGTTTTTGTAAGGGTTCAGTGTTGAACATGCTGTTGTTGATTCGATTTATAATGACTAAAAAGAAATTTAAGTTTAGGATCGAAGCTAGGGTTTTGAAATCTGGTGTTCTACCATGTTATATCTTCTACTGTTTCCTTTGTTCTATGTTTTGTTTGTCGTTTCTTTTGGTCGTGATCCGTTGCATCACCTATTTCAGCAGCCCTCTTTTGTTAATTTGGCTTCCTTTCATACAGTTTATAAATCACGTTAAAATGAATGTCCTGTTAACTTTGATAACTGAGTATAACCTTTCGTATTAATTGTTTTGTTTACATGTGCTAATGGACACTAAAAGTTTGATTTTCATGCCCAATTTTGTCTTTAAATATTCACTCTTAGCAAATTATGTAACCTTTCTTGAATCAATTCAACATACATCATAACAAGTACTGCAATAAAATGTGGCTAAAGTCTTTTGTCAAGCAATAACTATGTCCTTTCATTTTGAACTTTATCAAAATCATTGAATCTATCATTCTATTTAACCTAATCCAAAAAAATAGAAAAAAACAAGTTCCATTGTATTTTGTTTTTTTAGTAAACTTTAGACAAACAAATCTACAAATCTACAAATCAATCAAATTGATTCATTTCTTTTATTATTTCCTTTACCCTATGGATCTTTTTAGTGGAAATGCATGATAATTTAATATCTTTTATTAAAAAACTTTTAAATAAGATCAATGCTGCATATTGAAGCAACTTTTTAATATTAACAAAAAGATGAGATTAATAATGTTCCAACTTCATTTCGTGCATATAAAATGGTGATGCATTTTAAAGTAAAGCAATGGTGAAATTATATACTATGTGCAAATTACAAATCTAATATAAGAAGATGATATAAGGGGTTTTAATAATTACAATTTAGTTTTATTATTTAATAAAATGATATATTTATAAAATGAATCTTTTCCATCGAAGAATGAGAATCTTTATTATTGTTTTGTGGTGCAGACAACCTGTGGGTAGGGGTGTAAATGAGCTGAGCTCGAGCGACCTTAAGATTCGCTCATGTTCCGCTTTATTTAAAAATATCATTGTTTGTGTTTTGCTTGTTTATATATTGGGCTCAAAAAATTTGTTTGTCTGATTTGTTTGCTTATCTAGCTGAACACGAGCTGTTCACGAACAATAAGTCATTTTGATAGCCTTTAGTCACACAACTCTAAAATGTGAAGGATAGGGGCTAGATTTAAATTTTATTATTTATATTAAAATATTCATTTAAAGAGAATTTTAATACATTTTTATTCAAATTGTTTGATTAATAATTTTAATGGATTATAATCATCGTAGTGTTGTAGTTAATTAAATTATTTAAAAGTAATATTTATCAATGTGCATACACACGCACACACATAGAAGTTGTGCGAACTAATGTGAGAATTTGGTAAGCAATTGCTTTATCAGTCGTAAGACTTCTCTGGCTCAGATTCGATCTTTACGAAGACGAATTGTACATATGAGGAGATGAATTCCAAATACAACTCTTTAATATATGCATGTGTGTGTGTGTGTGTGTGTGTGTGTGTGTGTGTGTGTGTGTTGCAATCTCTGGCATGTTGGTCGACAAGGTTCACAGTAAATTCTCTTAGGTCACGGGTTCAATCCTTAGTGGCACTGGGTTTCTCAAATATTTAGGCACATGATGGGCTCTCATCATGGGGCCTAGCACATGAGAAATCGACATTTGGGCCTCTGCCAAATACTGATTTCCTTTAAAAAAAAAAATTGTGTGTTAAAAAAAGGAATGGCTGGAGGTTATGGTATGAGCCCCGATCATACATCATGCGCACATAATTCGAGTACTGCACCCTTGACTAGAGAGGGCTTACAACTGACAAACAGAGGCACAACCAACTGATTTGAATACGTGGCGCATATTTATATATACAATTTGATGATTTCGAGCCAAACAAGCTGGACACGGGTGAACAAATCTTTATTCGTGTTCTACCTGTTTATATATCGAGTGTAAAAAATTTGTTCTTGTTTGGCTCGTTTATTTCATAAGCAAAACAAGAGCTGTTCACAAATAATAAGGTTTTTTGACAGTACTACCCGTGAGTAGGGATGTAAATGAGCCGAACAAGTCTCATTGTAGCTTGAGCTCGATATATAAAGGAGTTGAACATGAGTTGTTTGCGGATAACGAGCCGTTTTGATAGCCCTACCCGTGAGGTAATAGCACCTACAAGAGCAAAAAATAACAAGAAAAATAAATAGAGGTTTCTATTCCAAATTGGCAGAAAAATAGAAAGCTTCTTTAGCCATTGCCTATAATACATACGAATAGAAGGCTCACAAGTTAAAAGTTAAAAATTAATGAGGTATTACTTTCCTCATTAACAAAACACTAATAAAAGAAGAAAACAATTATTAAAGTATAATAACAAATTAGTAAATCAGAAATAAAATTGTTACGTGGATAAAACTGGTGGGACTGTTTGTCNACAAGGCTACAATGATTTATAATCAATTAAAAGCATTAATTAAGAATATATAAAAAAAATTATTGATTCAAATTATGTTTTAAATTTTGCCCAAATCCTTAACATCTTATGACTACATGATTAGGGTTGTCAAAACGACTCTTTGTTCGTGAACGGCTCGTGTTCGACTCGCTAAGCAAACGAGCTGAACACGAACACNGCTAAGCAAACGAGTCGAACACGAACACACTTTTTGAGCTCGAAATATAAACAAGCTGAACCAAGTAGAGCCTGGGCTTGCTCGTGTTCGGCTCGTTTACACCCCTAAGCATGGGGTAGGATCTGGTAAAGCGAATTATTGATTCTTCCGAAGAGTGGTGGGCAAAGAGATTGACGGTGAACATTTTTTAAATATGCTCTATTTTAATCAATTTTTAAATTGTTTTCAAGCCGAGTGACATGTTATATGAATTTGTAGGTGGTGTCTGCTACAAAAAAAATTAAATACATTAGAATCGATCTTGAGCTAGAGGAGAACTTGGATCGTATGTTTGGAGGTGTTATGGTAACGAACACAATGCATGTGCATCTAGTGAGGCGGTGTTTTGTGGCATCCCCGAAAATTTAGGAGCTGATCAAACAAGCGATTCTAATGAAAGCCCTTACTTGAACCTCCATGAAGTTGAGTATACGAGTCGGTCAAAGTGTCTCCGGGTTGAAAAAAAAGAAAAGAGATGCTTTCCTTAGAAGCCAAATTTCACAGTTGGCGGCTTCATACACTAATGTCCCCAACTCATAACAAACAACTTCTGTCCAACAAGTTACGCAAATTTTACAGGCAACTTCAAAATTTTATGTGGATATGTCATTGTATTGTTCTCTACGATATTGTTTGAAGATTCGACCTGAAGAGAGTTTTTCATTACGATGGTCATTGATGGTATGATGACTTATCTATGTTATTTTTATGGAAACATTGACATTTGAGGGACACTTTTTTTTATTAAATTCTTGTGTGACATTTCATATTTGTTATTAGTTTATTTACTATGAAGATTTTTATTTGTTTATGATTTTCATGCTGATGTGGATATTTATGTTGGTTTGGACATGCCATTTTGCTTGAGAGTTTTTAATTTCTCATTATGTTTTCTATTTATATCTATAATTTTATTTGCTTATGTAGGTTTTGTTTATAATGTTATATGATGTAGCTAATTCGTTGATACTTATGCTTTAGCCACATCGATAATGAAATATATTGATGTAATTAGAGAAAAACTCAGAAGAAAAGTTGCAGTTGCAGTGCACTCAATGCACAATTATTATAACTCGTACATAGGGCACTCCCCTCGCATGATATCCCCATATGTTGACAACAAATGAGTTAGGTAGTTGCTTACAGTCCACAATAACGAGATTTAACAATATGTTTCGCATGTCACAGTCATTATTCGTCTATTGTCAGAGGACCTACACAGAAATTATGAACTTCACGACTCGTTCATAACAACTTCATGAGAGGTGTTAGCAATAACCTTCTACATATTATCACAGAATGAATCAAATCGAGGAGCTATGAAGCGATTTCACCACTCTTCTGAAACGATTTGCAACACTTTTCAGTAGGGTTTTGTCACTTTTTCTTCACAAGTC
Source organism: Phalaenopsis hybrid cultivar (assembly GCA_002079205.1). Classification (NCBI taxonomy): domain Eukaryota; kingdom Viridiplantae; phylum Streptophyta; class Magnoliopsida; order Asparagales; family Orchidaceae; genus Phalaenopsis; species Phalaenopsis hybrid cultivar. The sequence goes on from JXCR01018698.1 coordinate 42,116, forward strand.
ACATAGCCAACATATTCAACATTAGAATGGACACTACAGAGATTTCACATGAAGCGCGATATATGTCATATTTTAAGGTAATTTCTCATATTTTTTAGATTTAATTTTCATATAAACATCATAATTACGTTACCATTCATTATCTTATTATTAGTTGTTATTTTAATGTTTCTTTTCTTAATTTTAATAATCATGCTACTCACTATTAAGTAAACTGTCTATCTTTATTTATAATGTTATGTACTAAATATTTTCTTTTAAAAAAATATAATGTATCGCTATAAATAGTTATATTGCAAACAACATTATTATACAATGACATAATTGTCATTTGTCTAAAAAATTACACCCATTTGTTTTTAAACTGCAACAAACAAACTAATAGTCAACTTATCTGTAAAAAAACTTCTGCACAAGAGTTTATAATTAACCTGCAGCTTTCCCAAACATAGCCTTAATCATTGTAGTTATTTTAATAAAAAAATTTTAAAAGCAAATAAAATATTAAGAAAATTAATATGGAGCATAAAGGGGGAGTTACATGCCAAATATAAGAAACAACATAATTAATTAAATGAGCATTTTTTTAATGTTTTTCAAATTTTTTATTTATAAGTTGGTTTAAAAAATTCCGTTTAAACTTATTTTAATTATTCCTACTATTCAACTATAATCATGTGCAACCAATTAGAATGCAGGGATACAGGGTGGCAATCCAGGTGGATCGGACAGAAACACACAGGGAGAGAATCTCGACCTTCCAAACAGGACACTATCCGCCGTTAGATGCAGTTGCTTGGGCGGTAGTACAAGACGTCAAATCCCTATAAGTAGTCATCTGCCTGCATCGTCGATTCATTTTAGATCCCTTCAGATTTGAAGTTCGGCTTCAGAGAGGGAAAGCGACAAGAAGAGAACTTAGCCGAGGTGCCTAGTTTTATTTTTTTTCTTATTTATTTATTTATTTTGAGTTTTTGTAGGGGTTCAGTGTTGAAAATGCTGTTGTTGATTCGATTTTATAATGACTAAAAAAAGATTTAAGTTTAGGATCGAAGCTAGGGTTTTCAAATCTGGTGTTCTACCATGTTATTTCTTCTACTGTTTCCTTTGTTCTATGTTTTGTTTGTCGTTTCTTTTGGTCGTGATCCGTTGCATCACCTATTTCAGCAGCCCTCTTTTGTTAATTTGGCTTCCTTTCATACAGTTTATAAATCACGTTAAAATGAATGTCCTGTTAACTTTGATAACTGAGTATAACCTTTCGTATTAATTGTTTTGTTTACATGTGCTGATGGACACTAAAAGTATGATTTCATGCTCAATTTTGTCTTTAAATATTCACTCTTGGCAAATTATGCAACCTTTCTTGAATGAATTCAACATACATCATAATAAGTGCTGCAATAAATTGTGGCTAAAGTCTTTTGTCAAGCAATAACTAGGTCCTTTCATTTTGAACTTTATCAAAATCATTGAATCTATCATGCTATTTAACCAAATCCAAAAAATAGAAAAAAAAAACAAGTTCCATCGTATTTTGTTTTTTTAGTAAACTTTACATAAACAAATCTATAAATCAATCAAATTGATTCATTTCTTTTATTATTTCCTTTACCCTATGGAGCTTTTTAGTGGAAATGCATGTTAATTTAATATCTTTTATTAAAAAAACTTTTAAATAAGATAAATGCTGCATGTTGAAGTAACTTTTTAATATTAACCAAAAGATGAGATTAATAATGTTCCAACTTCATTTGGTGTATATAAAATGGTGATGCATTTTAAAGTAAAGCAATGGTGAAATTATATACTATGTGCAAATTACAAATCTAATATGAGAATATGATATGTATATTTAGCTTTAGGGGTTTTAATAATTACAAATTAGTTTTATTATTTAATAAAATGATATATTTATAAAATGAATCTTTATTATTGTTTTGTGGTGTAGATAACCTGTGGGTAGGGGTGTAAACGAGTTGAGCTCGAGCGACCTTAGGATTCGCTCATGTTTCGCTTCATTTAAAAATATCATTGTTTGTGTTTTGCTCATTTATATATTGAGCTCAAAAAATTTGTGTGTTTGACTTGTTTTCTTATCTAGCTGAACACGAGCTGACTTCTTGAACAATAAGTCATTTTGACAGCCCTTACTCACACAACTCTAAAATGTGAAGGATAGGGGCTAGATTTAAATTTTATTATTTATATTAAAATATTCATTAGAAGAGAATTTTAATACATTTTTATTCAAGTTGTTTGATTAATAATTTTATTGGATTATAATCATCGTAGTGTTGTTAATTAAATTATTTAAAAGTAATATTTATCAATGTGCTTACACACACGCACACATAGAAGTTATGTGACCTTATGTGAGAATTTGGTAGGCAATTGTGTTGTTAGTCGTAAGACTTATCTGGCTTGGATTCGATCTTTATGGAGACGAGTCTATTGGTTGGCGGGGTTCACTATAAGTCCTCTCAAGTCACGGGTTCAATCTTCACTGGCGTTGAGTTCCTCAAATATTTAGGCATATGATGGGCTCTTATCATGGGGCCTAGCACATGCTAAATACAGATTTCCTTTTTTTTAAAAAAAAAAAGTGTATATATATATATATATATATATATATATATATATACACTTTTTTTTTT
>JXCR01018698.1:45063-72491 GCA_002079205.1 Phalaenopsis hybrid cultivar
TATATATATATATTTTGTGTGTGTTAACAAAGGAATGACTGGAGGCTATGATATGAGCCTCGATCATTCCTCATGCGCCCATAATTTGAGTGCTACACCCTTCAATCTAGGGAATCAAACCCTCGACTAGAGAGAGCTTACAACTGACAAATAGAGGCATGATCAACTGATTTGAATACGCGACTCATATATATATACAATTTGATGATTTCGAGCCAAACAAGTTGGACACGGGTGAAAAAATCTTTATTCGTGTTCTACTTTTTTATATATCGAGTGCAAAAAATTTATTCTTGTTTGATTCGTTTGTTTCATAAGCAAAACAAGAGCTATTCATGAACAATAATATTTTTTGATAGTCCTACCCGTGAGTAGGGATGTAAACGAGCAGAACAAGTCTCATTGTAGCCTGGGCTCGATATATAAAGGAGTTGAACATGAGTTGTTTGCGGATGACAAGCCGTTTTGATAGCCCTACTCGTGAGGTAATAGAACCTACAAGAGCAAAAAATAACAAGAAAAATAATAGAGATTTCTATTTCAAATTGGCAGAAAGATAGAAAGCTTCTTTAGCCATTGCATATAATACATACGTATAGAAGGCTCACTATTTAAGAAGTAATGAGGTATTACTTTCCTCATTAATTAACAAAACATTAATAAACGAAGAAAACAATTACTAAAGTATAATAACAAATTAGTAAATCAGAAATAAAATTGTTACGTGGATAAAACTGGTGGGACTCTGTTTGTTCCAAGTTGTAGTAGTTCCCTTCCACTTTAGAGGAAGTTGACTCGAACTCAAAGTGATGAACCTGTCCTTCATTCGGCATATCTATTTAGCATTCAAGTGGTATGTCTATTTTCACGTTGCAATTGCTGTAAACGATCTACGACGTCTGTTGGGCATATCTTCGAACAGCCTCCGAATTGTTTTTGGGATATCGGTTGTGCTGGTGACAAGGTATCTCCTCATCTTAGTGAAGAGTTTCAAAACTTATTGGCAGTTTGAATCATTGGGGATGCTGTTGATTATGAATTGCGGTGTTGGTGTCACCCGTCATTAGTGTGGGTGCCAAAACAACTGGCATGGTTGCTGGTTTTGTTAAGGCCCCCTGTCTGGATTTGTTGAAGCTCTAGGCAAACTTTATGCATGAAATGCTGCAGCTCATTTGATATACCATTCACCTTTTGTTCCAATATGAGTTGAGCTTCACACAATTACTCCCAGCTATGATCGCCGCCATTCGCGGGGGACAAGCTACTTTCCACCCTTGTAGGTACCAAATGGTGTAGACAACCCATGGGGTAACAACACCTGCAAGAGGGGAAAAAACCAAATACTCCTTTAGCCACTACCTCTATAAGGTATAAAAGATTGACAAGATAAAACTATAAGGAGGGATCACCTTCCTCATTAATTAACAAAACACTAATAAAAACAGAAAACAACTATTAAAATATATTAGTAAATTAGAAATAAAACTGTACCAGAATAAAATTGGCGAGACTTGTTTGTCCCAAACTGCATTATTCTGTGTTCATAATGTAAAGTGTGTTGGCGTAGATAATCTTAAAACCATAATTAATTTAATACTGTTGTATGGAAGAAGGTAACCTTAATTAATAATCTTATATCATTTTTAGTTTCATATTGTAAAACTACTTAGATATTTCAGTTTCATTGTGGGATAAATGAGATGCTAAGTTGACATTGTGGCTTAGATTACAATAGTCAAAATAGTAAATGATTTTAATAGATAAATGATTGGGGTGATATTTATTGAAAATATGCCAATTGAAGTTTAGATTTTAGTTGTTTTGATTGTATCTAACGATGGGTTAAAAATATGAATTAGACTAGAAGGAAAAATTATTATTATAGAATTGTTAAATAGATGATGTTTTATCTAAGGTAAAAGTGTGTGATGAACGGGAAATGCAAAAACATGCCGTTAAAGTTAAATAGTTGGGAATTTGCTAATTATGATTATTATAACACTTATAATGCAATTTATTATTTTTATTAAGAAAATGCTTATTTGATGAAGTGAGGTGAAGTATTTCAGGAAAATTAATCCAGCAACATATTTTAACATGATTTTCTGTCACATTTTCTGCTTGTGTTGTATGATAATTCATTAAAATGGCAATATCTTTTGTGCAAAATGATCAAAGTGATTTTGAATGATATATTTATCTTTTTCTCCTTTTTTTTTTTTTCCGATGCTTAGATGGCTCGTACCAAGCAGACTGCTAGGAAGTCCACTGGAGGGAAGGCTCCCAGGAAGCAACTTGCTACTAAGGTTTTATTTTACTATTACTATTATTGTATCTATTTTGACTTAATTATAATAGTATTGTTATTGTTTTTATCTTATCCCTTCATAGTAAGCTTTGTTTTTTCATTTTACGTTTTACGCACTTTGGTCCTATAGGCTGCTCGGAAGTCTGCCCCTACCACTGGTGGAGTTAAGAAGCCCCATCGTTATAGACCTGGTACTGTTGCTCTCAGGTATACAACTGCCATACTAATCTTGTTTTCATATGTGTTCCATTACTCGTGGGTTTCTTTATGAGTAATATGTTTCTCTCACTCTCTTTCTATCTTACCCTCCAGAGAAATTCGCAAGTATCAGAAAAGCACTGAACTGTTGATCAGGAAGCTTCCCTTTCAGAGACTTGTGAGAGAAATTGCTCAGGACTTCAAGGTTGACATAAATTTATATTTATAACTTGGAAAGTTTCTTTATATGGATGCATACTGCTGTTCCACAAAGAAAGGTTTGCATAATCTGATTCTATTTGTTTGCAGACTGATCTGCGTTTCCAGAGCCATGCAGTGCTTGCATTGCAGGAAGCTGCAGAAGCCTACCTTGTTGGCCTCTTTGAAGACACAAACCTTTGTGCTATCCATGCAAAGAGGGTGACCATCATGCCTAAAGACATTCAGCTCGCCAGGAGGATTCGCGGTGAAAGGGCTTAGAACCAAGCCTACCTCTGCATTGAACTTCATGCTTTGATAAATTATTTTGATGTCTTTCACCTCGCTGATTTTAGGGTTTTTGAACATTGATCTACTTTTGTTTTGTTGCGTCTATGGTGCTTTGTTATCAACTATATTGGTATGACTTTTGACAGGGATGTTGCTGTGAATTTTATGTAGTTTATCCTGTAATTCTAGCAATGTTGTTGTGAATGGAATCACAAACGGTGCTAAAAATTGTTGAAGGGTGCTGATTTTTGGGTTGTTCCTAGATTTTATTGTCTGTTGTGTTAGCCGAGACTAAAATATAATCATGGAACAAAAATATATTTGTTATTGCTTTGTTTGATTTTCTTTTCGTTTCCCTTCTCTTTTCATCGTTACTTTTCCTCAACTTATGTGAAGCAAGTTGCGTGTTGGCAGGAGGTGAGACATTTTGTTATGTATCCTAATTGTTCCAGCAACCGGTTTTCAATGGGCGATTTTTCTCTGATATTATTAAGCTTGATTATTATTATTATTATTCAAGCTTTGCTCTTTTTGTATGGCTTTTGTTGTAGCCCATTTATTCGAGCATGATATTCTGATGTGCCAAAAAAAGTTATTTGGTTTTGTTTCCAGCTGAGTCAACTTTTGGGAGTAAGATATGCACAACAAGAAATGAACCCTGCTGAGCTAAATTATCCACACTAGTTTTGTTACGTAGAAAATTTGTGTAGTGTTGAAGCAATGACTGGATTCACTTTAAGAAATGAGTTTAGCTGGTTTTTTTATGTCACCGACAGATTAAGATCTGATCCGTAAACATTCTCAACTCTTCTTCGAAGTTACTACCAAATAATAAAAAAAAAAGAAACAAAGCTTTTAAAGCAATCCAATCCTCTTCAGCAGTACTCCATGGCCAATGTCACCTTCCTTGCAAAGATCTTTGAAGAGGCGTGTTATCGGAGCTTTTCTCTTGCAATTCTTGAGACTTGTGGGTGCTTCTAAAGTTCAAGGAAAGAAAATTTTAGCAAAAAAAATATCAAAAGAAGTATTTCCTAAAAGATATCGTATTTTTTAAGTCTAAAACACTTATGAAAAGTAACTAGGTTGCAGGATGCAAAGGTTAGCTGGACAACTTGCCTGGTTTCCTAGTCATCGCTGTTTATAGAGCAACCTGAAGCAGCTCCCCACGTCAACTCATCAGATCTTGTTTTTTACTCCATGAATCGTTGTGCGTAAATGAATGTTTCCTTTCCATGATCTTTGACAATCTTAAGAGCTTGCTGATATGATAATCAAATCTTCCGTAACCACATTATCTTTCTTCAGCCAAATTCGGTATACCAATCAGCGCTGCCTTACCTGTCAAATTACTTTTAAATCGGGTATAACAAAATACGGAGCAGAATGAAGTAAGTGCTGATCTATTCAGGTAAATCTAGTTCATTCACTGTGCTTCCTGATACACTTTCTAGTTCTTTCGAAACTCGCCTTTACCTGGCTGAAGCTGGTCCAACTCAGAAACCTCAATCACAGAAACTTTCCATCTGTTTTCATAAAATCAATGAATCCATAGTCTTAAGCCTCTGTTCTCTGTTTCATCTACAGGTAAATGTAGTCTGATACATCAATCTCAGCAGCATGCTTCCTCATATGCAATCGAATACATTCAAGTTCAAAATGAATCCTTTCAATATCTGAATGCGATGAATCTCCCACCAAAAAAACATGTACTTTATTAGAAATCTCAATCCAACTGTTGCCCGGTTGTTTTTTCGCTCCACACCTGTTCATAAGTTCCCTCACTTTACTCGCCTGTTCCCACATTCCACCTGCGGCATACATGTTTGAAAGCATAACATATGCCCCAGAGCATTTTGGATCCAGCTGCAGTATCTTTTCAGCAGCCACTTCTCCTAGTTTTAAATTTCTGTAAACGTGGCAGCCCCCCAGCAAAGCACCCCAAACTGTACTGCCCTTGGCTTCAAACGGGATCTCTTTAACAAGCTCCCAAGCTTTATCCCACATTCCTGCCCTGCTCAGAATGTCCACTATACAACCATAATGTTCAGGCGTTGGGGCTATATCATATCCAGATACCATTAGATTAAACCAGTCTAGGCTCTCATCAGCCTTTCCTGAACCTCTACAGCCTGATAGGAGACCAAGAAAAGTTAACCCGTTTGGTATAAATTTATTTGCTTCCATATCCACGAAAAAGGCCATCATTTTCTGATACAATCCGTGTTGTGCAAATGCTGCAATTATGGTATTCCATGAAACCAAATCTCGATTCTGCATTGTTTGAAAGACCAACTCAGAATCATCAATGCTACCACATCTGCTATACATACTCATCAAGGCATTACATAAAGAGATATCAAACTCCAGCCCAGACTTTATGGATATTGCGTGGCTTTGCCTTCCTCTCTGTAGTAAAGAAAGAGCAGAACATGCTGTTAATAAACCAATAATGGTTGCATGATCTGCTCTCATGCCTGCTTCCATCATCTGAACATGCAGTTTCAGCGCTCTTTCACCATAGCCATTATGGGAGTATCCTGCAATTCATGATGAAACTGCTTATCGGTAATTCTAATAAGATCTGAAGCTAGAAAACATGAGCAATCAGTTCTTCAAATTTTCACTGAAATGCTTTGTTTTTTATACCGGCAATCATGGCATTCCATGAGATAATATCTTTGTGCAGAATCCCATCAAAAAGGGTTCTTGCGGCTTCCACTTTCCCCTCTTTACAATATCCAGTGATCATTGCAGTGATTGCCACCACATTCTTCTCCGGCATCTGAAGAAAAAGACATTCTGCTTCTTCAAATCTCCCATTCTCGACATACCCACTAATCATGGCAGCCCAAGACACCGAATTTCTTTCAGGCATAAAATCAAACATCTTCCGAGCACAATCGATCTTCCCGTTGCGAGCAAACCCATCTAGCATTGCTGTATAAGAAATCACATTTCGGTTCGCCATTTCTCCGAACAGCTTCTCTGCTTCGTCCATCCGATCAAATCTAACGAACCCGGATAACATTACGTTCCAGGATTGCAGATTCCTGTCGGGCATCTCGAGGAAGTAAGCAAAAGCTTCGTCTATGAGGCAGCTGTGGAGGCAGCCGGCAATCATGGTGTTCCAGGAGACAATATTCCTCTCCCGCATGGAGCTGAAGAGTTTCTTGGACTCCGAGAGGTTGTTGTTCTGCCAGTGAGCTGTGATGATGGCGTTCCAGGAGACGACGTCGCGGCTGGTCATTCTGTCGAACAGGTTGCGGGCTGCGGCGATTTTGCCGGCTCGACCCAGGGATCCGATCTCGAGGTTGTGGCGGGTGATCTCACGGGAAGAAAGGGTGGTGATTTGAACGGAGAGGTGCCGGAATTGGAATAAAGATGGGAGTTTGCGCGAGTTTCGCATTTGCAGGACTTTATCATATGCCGGGCCCGTTTGGGAGGTTTTGCTGTGTTTTTGAAATATACGGATTTTAAATTTTAGAGTATTTGATTAAGGGTATAATTAAAAATATCATTTTGATGAATTTTTAAATTTTAAAATAGCATATTTTGGATGTATTTTAAAATCGCTTGAACTGCACGAATTTAAAATACATTGTGCACGGGGACATTCAGCACGTAAGAGTTCTGGAGCTCTTCCTTCGTAATATTTCAGCATGGGAGCCACAGTCAGCCTTTTGCCAGTCCTTCCAAACAATATAATGAGCTCTAGGATAAGAGAGCCATCTATCATCAAATCTAATCTAGTTAGATCTTTGCCTGTCGGTTTGGACCGCACCAACGAGTAAAAGTGGGCAGTGAACTGAAGCTTTGCGGTTAAGATGCCTGACTTGAGCATGCGGGATAGCTTGGCAGGCTGCGGTATTGACTAGAACACTGTCATGCCATACCCAAATTTTACTTCTCCCTTGCATATCGTTGCTCCATGTGAATCTTAGGCCATGAAAGTCATTAGATTGCATAAACTCCTCCATTTCTTGCGCTCCAGTAGTGAAATGAAAGGGCTTGCCGCCTTTATTGTCATCTTGGGAAATTATACAGTTGTGGTCTCCCACAACAATCATAGGGATACTAATATCAGAAATCGCTGAGATACTTTGCCATGGTTGTCTTCTAATATGAAGGTCTTTGCTTGCATACTCCGCAGCCACTAACCAATGACTCTGTCCCCAAGTCTTGATCCAGCCAACAATGCATTGGTCATGTTGGATCAAAACCTCGAAATTGGTAGAATCTACGCTATAGAAGGAGAATGCCAACTCGATTTGCCTCTTGCCGGTTGGTGTAAAACTCTCAATTAATGCCAATAAGTTTGTCGATATCTCATGGAGAACGAGGCCCACCATCTATACATTGTCTTCAAGGGCAATATGCTTGAGATAGTTCTGACGATATTTTCATTATCCCAATATTGAAGCGGTAGGTGAGGAGACTGGACCCAAACTGGGGATGAAAGACCTCGCACAGAGTTTGACGACAAATTAGAGGGTCCATCCATCCATACCAATAATATCTCCAACAACAATCCACTATCCTGCACACAACACAACATTTCAAAAATACTTATGAAACAATCAACACTAACTATAATCAAATGAAAAATACCAAACTAAGACCATTTCCATATTAACTCAGCCTTCAACAGATGGATGAGAAACTTTTTGCCCATCAATTTACCAACTACGACTCTGTTAAGCTTTTTGATGTTATTCTTTACGACATCCAAATTAACTGCACCCTGACTCTATTAGGAAAAATTGAGCAGGAGTATAGTACACCTCAATCCCTAGAAATTTAAGATGTTGCCCAGTTGCTTTATCTGAAACTGAGTGCTGAGATGAGTAGTGAGATGATTTATTGTTGCACTACTTTCTCTTGTGATTGAATGTCATCGGCAAATAGAAGTACAAAGGTGGGATGTCTTTCTTGTGTGAATGTTAATAAGGATGAATCGGTTCTTCTAATAGTGAAACCATGCTTGATGACAAGTTCAAAGATGGAAGCAAACCACTGACGTGGGGATTATTTGAGTCCATGCATCGCTTTCTATAGCAAGCAGATATGATTCAGAAACTTCATCAATGAAGCCATCAAGGTGTTGCATATAGACCATTTCTTAAAGAGTGTCATGCAAGAAGGCATTGGATACGTCAAATTGTAGGATTGACCAATTTTTATTAAAGGCAATGACGAGGAGTATTCAAAGAGTAACCATGTAGGAAACTAGGTTAAACGCTTCATAATAGTTAATTCCATATTTTTGCTCAAATCCCTAAGCAACCAGCCGTGCTTCATATCGTGTCACATATCCATTTGAATTAAATTTGGTACCGTAGGTCCACCTACATCCAAGAATTGGTTGAGTATGTTGGAGAGGAACTGATTTACAAGTTCCTTGATTTTGAAGATCAGAGAAATCTTCAGCCATAGCTTTTCTTCAGTGGGAAGATTTGATAGCATGAGTATAAGAAAAGGAATCCGAGTGGATGTGCATTGGTGAGATAGATTTAGGTGTTGTATTGGTTTGAGTTTTCCGGTGTTTGCTTTGGTTTGCATTGGATGAGATTTTGATGGTGCAGGTTTTGATGGATTTGGGATGTCTTCTGGATTAAGTGACTATTGTATAGTTATTACCTTAAGTAGAGGTGCTAGATTTGGTGGAATATGCATATGGGTTATTGTAGATATCATTGTAGATATCTAAAGGGTGTTTGGGTGAGTGACCAATTTAGTGTGTTGCACGTACGTGGAAATAAGGAGTAAGGGATTAAGAAAATCTGAAACTTGTTTTGGTAGGAAAGTTTTAGAGGTTGGATAAGCAAATACATTTTCATTGAAGAAAATATGATAAGAAGTGATAATCTTCACAATTTGTGGATTATAGCATTTGAATCCTTTGTGGGTAGAGGAGTAGTCATGAAATTCACAAGAAGTAGATTGAGGGGCTAGTTTGTGTGGTGGTTGGGGTTTAAGCCATGGATAACAACATTCAAATATTCTGAGTAGTTTATATGTTGGTGGATGTTGATATAGGAGCTCATATGACAATCTAGAGTAAGTGTTTTTTGATGACATGTGATTGATAAGGTAGGGAGTTGTTAAAAGAGCATTCATCCGAATGTTGAGTTGGAGATGAGCATCATATAATAGGGTTTATGTTGTTTAGATGAGATGGTGATGATTATAGTCAACCACTCCTTTTTGTTCCATAGTATATGAACAAGAAAGTTGGTGAAGTATGCCACGATCAGAGAAAAAATTTTGAAGGAGCGAACTGATATATTCGCCTCCCACTTTAGATCTCAATATTCATATATGATTATCAAATTATGTACTAATCTTTTGATAAATGATATACACTTATGAGACATTTCAGATTTGTGGGTTGTTAGAAATAACTGAGAGAACTTAAGAGTACATCAATAAACACAATGTAATATTTATATCCATAATTAGATACAAGAGGGGTGTGGCTCCATACATTATCTATAACAATTGTAGTAGGGAATACATATTTGAATGATGTGAGAAAATAAGGTTGTTTATGGCTTTTTTTGTAATTATAGCTATTGCAAGATAAGTCCTCAGTATTAATCTATGTAGAGTTTGTGTCTTATGTTGTCATAGCAGCTGATGATTGAACAATTAGATAGTCCATCAGAGCTATTGCCATGGAGCTGTAATTGTTGATTATGTGGATCTAAGATGGAGAATCCAGTGGTGTAAAAATGAATGGCAATGCTTTTTTCATTAGTAAGTCTATGTATAGATAGGAGGTTGTGTGAGAAGGAAGGTACATGCAATATTTGGAGAGAATAACCTTACAGTTGGGAGTTGATAAAATATCATCATCTTTATGTATGCATGGAATTGACCAGTCATCATCTACCATAACTTGTTCAGTGCCATCAACTGGTTCAACCATTTGGACTTGGTTAAAATCTTAGGTGAGATGCATTGTTGCTCTCGAGTCTAGCGCATCTGTAGGTGTTGTAGTTTGCAGGGCATGTTCAATCTATGCTAACATGTTGTTATTGAAGGACCAATTTGCTGCAAATTTGACAGATGACAAATAGTCTTGATTGAGATCGACCTGCTTTAGCTCTCGATTTAAATGAGGATTGATTTCTACCACGACCTCTGTTTGAGTTGGATTGTCGTCTTCTAGATGTTTTAATGGCTAGCTGAGGATTTGAGTTATGTTCCAATTTATGGTTTTCATTGGCAATGTTGATTTTTTCGTTCCATAAGAGAGTAAAAGTTATTGAGATTCATCGATTAAAGCTGGTTCAAATTGAAGTTTTGAAAGCTTGATATCTGACAGGTAGCCCGTTAAGCATATATAGGATGATATCTTCTTGGTCTACCTTTCCTTCCGCAGCTGCAATATTATTGACCAGTGATTTGTTGGTTGATAAATATTGGATCATGGTTTGACTGTTCATAGAGAGTTTGTGAAATTCACTATTCAACTGAATAAGCCTAGAAATGTTGCTGGGTTGCAGCCTTCTTCTAAGTGTATTTTAGATTTATATTGTAATTGCAAGATGTTTAAAATATGGTAGGACAGCTGGGAGAATTGGAGAGTATGATGTGGTTTCTAGGCTCTGATCAATCATAATGTAATTTGAGTATTGGGAATTTTCGTTGAAGACAAATATGCAATATTAAATTTAGGAGAACATTCTATATTGGCATCTAAGAATCTGATGAAGTTTTTAGTTAAAAAAATGTTTTAGGACTTGAGCTTTTTACATTTGATAATTATGAGTTGAGAGTTGGGTTTGGGTGACGATTTTGATTTTGCTCATCAGAAATTTGAGAGAGAAAAGAATGTTTGAGATTTACAATGATTGGAGGGAAGAGGATCCATGGGTTTTGAAGGTTTGAGAATTGACCATTTTAGGGAGCAGAGATTCACGTGAAAACAACATACATACAAGAACTGATCATCATATTTTGAACATGAAGCTCAAATCAACTTGAGCTTGGCTCTGATACCATGAGAACTTCCTAAGCTAAGCACTAAGGGAAGAAGAGTACATAGAAAAGTGGTAAGAGGAATAAAGAAAATACCAAGTACATTCCCCATATTCTATAGGCACAACTTTGGCTACTTATAGAATGGTAAGAAGTTTCTAGTATTAAGATTATTACAGATTTTGCCATCAGGTGGTTACATATCCCGCACATGGTTGTGCAAGAGGTGTTATGGTAGTTTCTAACGACCTTAACATATTGAGGAGATCTTGTTGGGTAATGAATTAACAAGAGCAAAGAATTGTACATGACAACAAGGTAATAAAGGGGTCAAGTAATGTTTTTACATCTTTGTTTTTTGGTTACACTTAAATGTATAGTATATTAGTTAGAAATAAAGTGAAATATTTTAAGTTATTTGTCAAAAAAATAAAAGAGAAAGGCAAAATTTATAATATACCATACAATTCTCATGTATTTACATATCTAGCACCGAAAGTTTGATATTTACATTTATATAACTTTGGCAATAAATCAATGCATGGAAATATGTATTTCACTCTCATAAATTTAATAAAATTGATATTTTCTCATAAATTTAATAAATTTAACAAAATTTATATATATGATCGAAGAGCTGCGTGCATTTTCCGTACGCAATAATCGCTCATTCCTCATGGTCTCGTGTGATCTGAGCTTGCGGACAAGATATGTCAATTAAAGCAAAATAATGTCAATATAAAGTTCAAGCAAATGTATTTACATTCAAATCTCCGAATTCCAAAAGAGAAGTCAAAGTACATGAAATAAAATAAAATAAAAAATGATGAGAGGAAAGCCTGTCTCAGAATATCATATTCATCATTATATTTTGACAAATTTCTAATGGGTTTTAAGTGTATTTTAACAGAGGGGAATTTACATGAGCGCCACACAATTTTTAAGTATTTACATATCCAGCATCTAAATTTTTACATTTATATGCAGAACACATAAATCTTTAATATTACATTAAGAATATCAATATCACTATTATCAATTTTTAAATAGTGAAATACAATTTTCATGCATAACTGAAGATATCTAACTATAATTGTTAAATTTGTAAATACATAGAAATTCGGGATATACCTATGGCAACACGCTTTGTGATGAGTTCGCCATGAGCGCATATCATGATGAGAAAATTTGGCGATGCTCACGACGCAACGAAGGAATGTACATATATGTGTTGTTAACTTTGCCTATAGGCTATGATTCACGGACATTTCTAATTAAAGAGTCTTGCAGTGTAAAACATAGAAACTTGTCAGACACGCCCCAAATACGCGTCAGACACGTCATTGTCCAATTTAAATAATATTAAAAATAAATAAGGCACGTGTCTTAAACTAATGAATTATTTTTTTTTTTTTGGTAAATCTTCAATATATTCGAGTACCACACCCTACACTCAGGGGGAATCGAACGCCAAATCAGAGGACTTACAACTGATGAGCAGATGTCAGATCAACTGATCTGAGATATATAATAATAATAATAATAATAATTATTATTATTATTATAACGGCGTGCCACGCGTGCCAAAGTCCTATATTTTTAATAATAGAAGTGCTCATATCGTATCAGGTTCGTGTCCTTGTGTCTGTATCCATACAACATACACCCGAGAACCTTATTGCAAACTATATCATACACTTACAGAACCTACAAAGCTTATGAATCAAATCTTTAACTCACCTAAACAATAAACTAAGGTTTGTGAACGCTCCTCCTCATCAGCACATCTCCAAATCTTCGTAAAGCCGTCCTCTTCTTCTTCTTCTTCTCATTCTCTGTATCACTGAACAGAATCCCATGTAAATGATCAAAATCATCAGTATTGATTCCCCTGTCATCACTGAACAAAAATGAAGGGAGACCAATATCATGCCCATTCGATACAGAACCAGGTTTCTCCTTCTCCAATCCCAAACCCCTGCACAAATCTGACTCTCCAACCGAAAGCCTGTGGCCATTCTGCTGTACCAGAGGTTTCATGTCTGTCCATCGATCAGATGAGAATTTCCTCGCACTCTTACTTATCTTTCGATCATCAGCTGTCGCTTTTGATAGTTTGAAAGATTGAAAATCTGACGAAGTTGAGATCTTGTTTGATTCTGCAGCTGAAACCGAGGCAAGAAGGCTCTTGAGTTCTCTTACGCTGTCAAGAGCAGCAGCCTCACTCACTTTTAAGCTTTCATAATCATGTTTGATCTGCTGCAACTCATTTTCCTTCTTTGAGAGCTGTTCCTCAAGTTCATAATTTTGCAATCTGGCAATTTCTAAAGATTCCTTAATCACTGTAGCTTCGTTTATTGCTTGTTTGATTATATCCCTAAGCTTCGATGTTTCTTCTCTAGCCATTCTATGTGCATCTGTTTGTCTGCTAATCTCTTGATCCTTTTTGTTCGTTTCTTCTTCAGAAATCTTTATGCAGTTTATAAAGCTGTCTTCTTTCTCTTTCCAGGCAACAGTGGAATCCTCATATTCTTGCTTAAGTTGGTTATACTCCTTCAGTACATCGTGTAGCTTCGGTTCGCTACTTTGTAACAGAGAGTTATTAGAATGTTGAGCTTCAGCTCTAACCTCTTCAAGCTCGGATTTTGTTGCAGCAAGCTCTGATTTTGCCTGGGTGGCCTCAGCAGTCACTTCCATGAGTGCCATTGCTAAATCATCCATAGCTTTTTTGCTCTTCTCTTCAGCCTGCAGAGCCAACCTGAGCTCATTTCTAAGCTTTCTGATTTCGTCCGTGGCCTGAATAGAATCTAACGATCCATCATTTTCTGGGTTTGGACAGCTTAAGCATGGAAGGTTCCTTATCTCCAGCTTGGCTTCTTCGAGCAAAATCTTTGTTTGCTCAAGCTGCTTGGTCTGAGAAAACAATGACTCGAGCATTTTACCTTCTGATTCCTTCGCCTTTTCTGCTTCTTGTTCTAACATCTTTATCCTATCTTGGCAATGTAAGGATTCTTCATTCTTCTTCTTTTTCAGTTCTTCAAGTTCTTGAAGTGCAGAGGATCTCTCCTCCTTCGTCCTCCTCAGGTCCTCCTGGAGCTGGCCCCATTGCTCTTGCATGTCGGAAACTCTCACAGGTTTTTGCTTCTATTGCAAGCAGAGGAAGATCAATTACAAACTTCAGAAAAAAACTTATGTTTTAAAAGATCAAAATTTGCAGAGGAGGTTTGTGATTTGCAGGCACCTCTTGGAAAGATTGTGGCTTTGGAGAGGGCTTCCGTTCAGAAACCTTTGAAGGTTTAGAGTTAGTAGAATTAGACCAAACGATTGAACTTTTTCTTAAACAGGGCGAAAGACTCCTTCTGGAATTGGGAGCAGATGGAGAACTCTTTCGCTGCATCTCAGATGATCCAGGTCTTTAAATTGAAAAATAAACTAACAATCAACTTCAACTTGAACAGATAAAAACCAGACTGGAGTACCTGATAATCCACTCAGAAGCATTAATAAAAGAGGAGCTTTACAGTACCTCGAACTAAAAGATTGCATCTTGAGCAAAACTCCGATTGAATCTCCTCCTGAAATTAAGAAACCTATTGAAAAACTATAGCAAACACGACGAATAAGAAAAAAAAAACAGAGAAACGGTGTACTAGATATTAGGAGAAGGCGTTACCAAGATCAAAACTTGCAGAGCTCCAAGCTCTCTAAGACCAAAGTCAACCGCCCCTGCGCATCAAATTTCCAACTTTGGATGGCTTCTGCGAGCTGCGAGTTGAGAGAGAGAGAGAGAGAGAGAGAAGAGGTTGAAGGAGGGTAGAAAAGAGAGGAGAGGGAGGCAGTATTCGGTGAAGTGGAAGTGATGACCGTAAGATCTGAGGTGGGGTTTGCGAGTCTTCGGTGGATGGATCGGACGGCGGCTGGTAGTTTTAGGTTGTATTCTGCTGCACGCGTGATCGCACCTTGCGGTGTTGACACAGCAACAAATGAATATTATGATGTCATCCAACGGGCGTTTGCATGCATACCACCAAATTCCAATTTATTTGCAAATCTAACATCAAAACTTTATTTATTTATTTATTTTAATATACACTACTATCTTTTATCACATAAAAATCATCATTATTTTAAATAAGAAAATAAAAATACCCTAATATGTATGTAAATATTAAAGTTTACATATTTAATATGCAAATACATAAAAATTGAATGCAAGGAAAAATTATTTTTCCATGAGACATTTCATTACAATGAAAAAACTATGATGTAAAAAAAATTATAATAGTATGATTATATGAAGCAAGCATGATTTATGTCATTCCAACAATTTTTTATTGAACTATGGTTTGTTTTCAAAAAAAATTATTTGTGTACACAACAAAATTATCGGCACAAATCTTAAAGCAATTGAATTGCTAATATGATGACTCAACAATCGAGACATTAAGTTCAAGACGCATGGTCTGAGCTGATTATCTGAAAAATCAACAGACTGGTCAAATCTACAGTTGGCAAATCCACTCAATGAGTGTACCATCTGTCCTAACCGCCAAAGCTCCTTAAAAGCAGGTCGAACGCAACCAGTTGACCAACTACTTATAACTTGGCTAAAATGACCTTCACGAGGCCCGTTGCTTTATTTAACAGAACCAAAGCACATCTACCTGTTGGTTTTTGTCATATGCAAATTTAAATTGTAATGAAAATTTAGTATTAAATCAACATATTGATTGCATTAAAGACAATTTACATAATCACACACTACTTTCTGTAATTGTATGAATATAGCCTTATAAATAGAGGTAAAAAAAAAAGATAAAAGGACTCCCGGTATGTGGACTTTTTCCGGCTACTTTACTAAGAATTTCCTAACACTTTTCTTCTCTCTCTTCTCCTCCCGGCTTTGACTCTCGAGACGTGTATTTTTGAAAGATAATTCAAGATCCAACATCCAGAAAGGTGGTGCAGTGAGCGTGGACATGCCCCAGACGAGAAGCAGAGCCAACTACGAAGTAGAATCCTTAAAAAGAGAAATTGCTCCCATGAAATTCAATAAAGAGAAGATGTGTCGAGACATACATGAAAAGGTCCAGGCGCTTTGTGCGCAAATTATGGATTGATTTGAGACCCTCCAAGAGGCCACAACTTAGAGGAACGTCTGATTGCCACTTTGGGAGGGAGAGTGACTACAATCTCTTGTTGGATACTTTCTTTAGTTGCCATATGGATCAAGCGTTCTTCTTAGGCTTCAGAGCACTTGTAAACTGCAATAGAAAACGTCTCACAAACTTCGCAAAATAGGTGATTACCCCTACGGACAAACCGTCAAATCACTTTAATGTGGCTGATCTCAACGTTGTGAAGTATAGCTTACACTTAAGGGCATTAGAAATTTTCAACGGACATATAGACAATTTGAATGACGTGAGGTGGTCGTTGGGATCCGACTGTCTTTTATATTATTCTAAGACGGGCATCTTGAACTTCTCTAGTGGTTCAACTCCCAAGACCTCTAGAGCGAAAGCATTCTTTGGCTGCCTCTGTACCTCAGTTTGCGTCGGTCTGTTACTCTCCTCCACAGAGGCGGATGCCGCGCTGTCTTGGTACAACCCGTCGATAGGCTTCTCCTACAAGTGGATCACTCTTCCCCCATTGTTTGCTAGTGGTTTTCTTGAGAGGGTTTAGGCGCTCCGTGTTGGATCAGTTCTCCTCCTGTAACTGGGACCGCCCCTATGACAGCCATGACTCTTAGCACCTTTACAAATTATCCTGACATCTGATTGATGATCTGAGTTCTCAAATCTTACAAACCTTGTTAAAGGAATTTTTTCATGAACTCCCTAATGCATGCTACTTCACCACATTCCTCTGATTGGATTATCCCTGTTGCTATTGTTGGGCTCATCTTCTTGTTGACGACATGTTTTCTCACCCTTCACACCTTAAAGGTATTGAATCCTAAATAGTATGGGAAACACGCCCAAGGTATAAAACATTATAAAGAGAGAGAGAGAGAGAGAGAGAGAGAGAGAGAGAGATAGAACAACCAGAAATGTGTAACATTTATTCTTAACATTAACCTGTTATTTATAAAAATGAGTCTAGATTCTACATATCGGTTCCCTCATTATTTGCCTTTTAGAAAGACAAGAGGATTGATTCGGTCAATAGGAAGTTCGTCGGTCGTTCGCTTTGTCTTGAGTCTACCAACAACTTGTCCAAAAAAGGATGTTTCTTGTCGATCATCATGAGAGCCGATCTCCACCCTACGAGAAGTTCCTTGGTACGTTCCTCCGATCACTAAAACCATATGCATCCTTCACCAGTAACCAACCCAAATGATCGTCAAAAGACCTCGTTTGATCGTCCGTATCTACCATCTGATCTGTTCATATGTCTCGAGCTTTGTTCTAACATAATTTTCACATACAATATATATATATATATAATCCACTTGAACTTCTAGACAATATGAATCAACCCAAGTGACCTCATATCAAGAACTGGAGATATAGTTTTGCGGTATTTACATAAATGTTAGATTCTTAACATAATATTATTATATTGATTTGGCCGACCACATTACGTCGACATTGACTTTTCTATTTTTATATGAAGTTTAGGTGTTCTATTTGTATATATATAAGAATAGTGTGGTATTTATGTAAATGTTCCTCATATATAGCTTAGCTAAAACGGATCCATCAGGAAACTACGGCAGTTTGTTATAATTACAATTAATATAATTAATTTAATTAGTTACTTCCTTTCTTTATGATTAAATCTCCATCATTCGGTTTTATTAAGTAGAAAATAAAATGGCTACATATGCGTACAATGAACACTCCAATCAATGTATGGTGGCTATAACTTTGTTTATAATGAGGAAAATATAAATATATTTCATATCTATTAAATAAATCATTTCAGACTTTTGACTTTGCTTCATTAAAGTAATANAAAATAAAATGGCAACATATGCGTACAATGAACACTCCAAACAATGTATGGTGGCTATAACTTTGTTTATAATGAGGAAAAATATAAATATATTTCATATCTATTAAATAAATCATTTCAGACTTTTGACTTTGCTTCATTAAAGTAATACATGCTGATCTAAGAATTATGATTGAAGTTTAATTTATTGTTATTTTCGTAAGGTGGGGTGCATTTGAATCAAGTCGGCACGTTAATTGATTGGGACTCGAGTCAATAATTAACTCCTGAGCAGAGTTCAAAGAGCTATTGATACAATTTGAGTCAAGTTTAATTTAATCGTCAATCCCTGAACTGGTTTAAGACTTCTTATNCTTATTGTTAATATCGTGAGGTGGGGTGCATTTGAATCAAGTCGGCACGTTAATTGATTGAGACTCGAGTCAATAATTAACTCCTGAGCTGAGTTCCAAGAGCTATTGATACAATTTGAGTCAAGTTTAATTTAATCGTCAATCCCTGAACTGGTTTAAGACTTCTTATAATGCCATTGGCCGGTCTATTTAAAAGTAAATAAGCTGAGTCTTGAGTTAGTTCAAATTTGTAGAATTAAACTCAAAGTCGTGCTTAATTAATGAGACTTAGGTTTTGTGTGAGATAGCTTTCTATATATTTTGTGTTTCAGCTCGTAGTCATAGGTCCATTTGAGGTATTGTTTTTTGCTGAATTCTAAAAATTTCTCTGATAAAAAAGTTGTCTGATTTTTTGAAAAGAAATATATTTATAATTCCTACCACATTTTTTTTAGAAATTGTTTTCTCTATCATAATTTTATAATTACCAGCCTTTTAAAAAACTGTAGCCACCCTACATCGAACCTTAAACTCAAAAAAAAAAAAAAAGTGTGGTTCAAATAAGTCCAGGCTCATTTAAACGCCTTCTTATAAGTGAAGTTAACCCTATGCGATTTAATTGATTTTAAAATTAAGTTTAATGTGTTATAAAATCTTGCTCAATATAAGAATTTGATTTTATTCTGCCCTAATTTTCTCTTATCAGATTTCAATGGCAATAGAGAAATAGAATCACCCCATCTTAGTAATGTAATTGTATACCCAGATAAACCTCAAGAGCTTCGAAGGCCTATGTCCTAAAATCAGGTCATTCTCAAGCTGAGCCCACCTGTTGAAGTGGCCGCTGAACTGAGCCATCAACCGACTTGGTTGAATTGAGCCATCAGCCGAAATGGTTGAATTGAGCTCACTTACCAAAGTTGTCGAACTGAACTCATCAGCTGAATTGGTCAAGCTGAGCCCATATGTTGAAGTACTGGTTCTAGCCTGAGACGAATCAACTACCAGAGAAAATCAACATTACACACAAGTACATGTGTTCATCCTTATTTAAAGCGTAATCTGACATCCATGTCACGATCTTTTCATCAAAATATTATAGGTATGCACAATATTGTCCATCATGTAAGTTTATAATATTTTTATTTCCTATGAGATCCAGGCTCTCTCTCCCTCGAACCAAAAAACCTTTCTGTAATTGTATGAATACAACCTTATAAGTAGGGGTCAAAAAAATAGATAAAAGGACTCCAGGTCTGTGGACTTTTTCCGGCTACTTTACTAAGAATTTCCTAACACTTTTCTTCTCTCTCCTCCTCCCGGCTCTGACTCTCGAGACGTGTATTTCTGAAAGATAATTCATGATCCAACATCCAGAAAAGTGGTGCAGTGAGCGTGGACATGCCTCAGACGAGAAGCGGAGCCAACTACGAAGTAGAATCCTTAAAAAGAGAAATAGTGCCTATGAAATTCAATAAAGAGAAGATGTGTCGAGACATACATGAAAAGGTCCTGGCGCTTTGAGCGCAAATTATTGATTGATTTGAGGCCCTTCAAGAGGCCATAACTTAGAGGAACGTCTGATTGCCATCCTAGGAGGGAGAGTGACTGCAATCTCTTGTTGGATACTTTCTTCAGTTACCATATGGATCAGGCGTTCTTCTTTGGCTTCAGAGCACTTGCAAACTGCAATAGAAAACGTCTCACAAACTCCGCAAAATAGGTGATTTCCCCCACGGACAAACCATCAAACCACTTTAATGTGGTTGATCTCAACGCTGTGCAGTATAGCTTACACTTAAAGGCATTAGAAATTTTCAACGGACATATAGACAATTTGAATGACGTGAGGTGGTCGTTGGGATCCGATCTTCTTTTATATTATTCTAAGACGGGTATCTTGAACTTCTCTAGTGGTTCAACTCCCAAGACCTGTAGAGAGAAAGCATTCTCTGGCTACCTCTGTACCTCAGTTTGCGCCGGTTTGTTACTCACCTCCACAAAGGCTAATGCGGCGCTGTCTTGATACAACCCGTCGATAGGCTTCTCCTGCAAATGGATCACTCTTCCCCCATTGTTTGCTAGTGGTTTTCTTGAGGGGGTTTAGGCGCTCCGTGTTGGATCAGTTCTCCTCCTATAACTGGGACCGCCCCTATGACAGCCATGACTCTTAGCACCTTTACAAATTATCCTGACATCTGATTGATGATCTGAGTTCTCAAATCTTACAAACCTTGTTAGAGAAATCTTTTCATGAACTCCCTAGTGCATGCTACTTCACCACATTCCTCTGATTGGATTATCCCTGTTGCTGTTGTTGGGCTCCTCTTCTCGTCGACGTCACGTTTTCTCACCCTTGACACCTTAAAGGTGTTGAATCCTAAATTGTATGGGAAACACGCCCAAGGTATAGAACATTATAAAGAGAGAGAGAGAGAGAGATAGGACAACCGGAAATGTGTAACATTTATTCTTAACATTGACCTCTTATTTATAAAAATGAGTCTAGATTCTACATATCGGTTCCCTCATTATTTGCCTTTTAGAAAGACAAGAGGATTGATTCGGTCAATAGGAAGTTCGTCGGTCGTTCGCTTTGTCTTGAGTCTACCAACAACTTGTCCAAAAAAGGATGTTTCTTGTCGATCATCATGAGAGCCGATCTCCACCCTACGAGAAGTTCCTTGGTACGTTCCTCCGATCACTAAAACCATATGCATCCTTCACCAGTAACCA
Organism: Phalaenopsis hybrid cultivar; assembly: GCA_002079205.1. Lineage (NCBI taxonomy): Eukaryota > Viridiplantae > Streptophyta > Magnoliopsida > Asparagales > Orchidaceae > Phalaenopsis > Phalaenopsis hybrid cultivar. Next base: position 66,070 of record JXCR01018698.1, read on the forward strand.
ACCCAAATGATCGTCAAAAGACCTCGTTTGATCGTCCGTATCTACCATCTGATCTGTTCACATGTCTCGAGCTTTGTTCTAACATAATTTTCACATACAATATATATATATATATAATCCACTTGAACTTCTAGACAATATGAATCAACCCAAGTGACCTCATATCAAGAACTGGAGATATAGTTTTGCGGTATTTACATAAATGTTAGATTCTTAACATAATATTATTATATTGATTTGGCCGACCACATTACGTCGACATTGACTTTTCTATTTTTATATGAAGTTTAGGTGTTCTATTTGTATATATATAAGAATAGTGTGGTATTTATGTAAATGTTCCTCATATATAGCTTAGCTAAAACGGATCCATCAGGAAACTACGGCAGTTTGTTATAATTACAATTAATATAATTAATTTAATTAGTTACTTCCTTTCTTTATGATTAAATCTCCATCATTCGGTTTTATTAAGTAAAAATAAAATGGCAACATATGCGTACAATGAACACTCCAAACAATGTATGGTGGCTATAACTTTGTTTATAATGAGGAAAAATATAAATATATTTCATATCTATTAAATAAATCATTTCAGACTTTTGACTTTGCTTCATTAAAGTAATACATGCTGATCTAAGAATTATGATTGAAGTTTAATTTATTGTTATTTTCGTAAGGTGGGGTGCATTTGAATCAAGTCGGCACGTTAATTGATTGGGACTCGAGTCAATAATTAACTCCTGAGCAGAGTTCAAAGAGCTATTGATACAATTTGAGTCAAGTTTAATTTAATCGTCAATCCCTGAACTGGTTTAAGACTTCTTATAATGCCATTGGCCGGTCTATTTAAAAGTAAATAAGCTGAGTCTTGAGTTAGTTCAAATTTGTAGAATTAAACTCAAAGTCGTGCTTAATTAATGAGACTTAGGTTTTGTGTGAGATAGCTTTCTATATATTTTGTGTTTCAGCTCGTAGTCATAGGTCCATTTGAGGTATTGTTTTTTGCTGAATTCTAAAAATTTCTCTGATAAAAAAGTTGTCTGATTTTTTGAAAAGAAATATATTTATAATTCCTACCACATTTTTTTTAGAAATTGTTTTCTCTATCATAATTTTATAATTACCAGCCTTTTAAAAAACTGTAGCCACCCTACATCGAACCTTAAACTCAAAAAAAAAAAAAAAGTGTGGTTCAAATAAGTCCAGGCTCATTTAAACGCCTTCTTATAAGTGAAGTTAACCCTATGCGATTTAATTGATTTTAAAATTAAGTTTAATGTGTTATAAAATCTTGCTCAATATAAGAATTTGATTTTATTCTGCCCTAATTTTCTCTTATCAGATTTCAATGGCAATAGAGAAATAGAATCACCCCATCTTAGTAATGTAATTGTATACCCAGATAAACCTCAAGAGCTTCGAAGGCCTATGTCCTAAAATCAGGTCATTCTCAAGCTGAGCCCACCTGTTGAAGTGGCCGCTGAACTGAGCCATCAACCGACTTGGTTGAATTGAGCCATCAGCCGAAATGGTTGAATTGAGCTCACTTACCAAAGTTGTCGAACTGAACTCATCAGCTGAATTGGTCAAGCTGAGCCCATATGTTGAAGTACTGGTTCTAGCCTGAGACGAATCAACTACCAGAGAAAATCAACATTACATACAAGTACATGTGTTCATCCTTATTTAAAGCTTCACCTGACATCCATGTCACATTCTTTTCATCGAAATATTATAGGTATGCACAATATTGTACATAATGTAAGTTTATAATATTTTTATTTCCTGTGAGATCCAGGCTCTCTCTCCCTCGAACCAAAAAACCTTTCTTCGGGAGATTAAGGGGAGCAATCAAGAATATGATCTCCAGCCACACATCAACCACCTTCATCTAAAATACAAAATCTTTTCCAAGTTATATAAGTTCATGGACAATATAGAATTCTATGTCATTAAAAGATTCAACAATAATGTATGTTCTTTGTTCAAGTTTAATACATGATACAGCTAAAACTAATAGCGGTTAAAAATTATAATTCCATTCTTTTCATTTAAAATTGAAACAAATACGGTAACATTAAAATGTAAGTAAATTCCCCCATTTTTTAGTGCCATTTACTTACATAGCACCCAATACTTATATATTTATATATCTAACACCTACACTTTCATGTTTACTCACATAGAACTCAAATCTTTGATATCACATTAAAAAAAAAGTATTATCATCATTTTTGTAAAATAAAATATGCCATTTCCGTGCATAATTTTAAAGCACCAAAATATTATATATGTAAATATAAAAGCTTATTTGTGAATATATATATATATATATATATATATATATATATATATNAATTAAAATTTTTGAAATTTTGTGTCAAAATGAGCCATTTATTCTCCTCATGTGAATATATTTTTTTTTTTTCTTTATACGACCAAGATGCAATTTTCAAATTTTTTTATTTTTTTATTGGTAATGGTCAAACAATCAAAGCTTAATTTTATTATATAAAAAAGCTATTACATGAATAAGAAAAAAAATTCAAACCTCTTTATTGAATATGAAAGACAAATGATATTCAATGAATAATTACAGAAGTCAACATCATCACTGAAATTAAAAAAAAAAAACTATTTATTGATGGAAATATATTGAGGCTAAACTTAATCGCCAGATGGACATATCACATGCCATTCTCCAAATAATTTGAATAGTTTCATTGGAGCTTGATTTAGCTTTACCGAGCTACATAAAACAAAAGTTGGAAGATCGCATAACATATAAAATCTCAATAGATAATTTTTTACTTTGATTCATAAATTTAATCAAACAAATGATAGCCATATATTTCACTTCGAATCTTTTTGAAAATCGCTATACATTGAATTGCAATTTATTTAGGATTCTCATTTTGGGATAATAAACATCTCCCTCATGCATAGCTTTTTAATCTGATGTTGATGATCAAATTTGATTTTTAAAACGTGATGAAAAATAACTTAGAATTCTCGCCTCTAGAGAAGTTACACTAATGGGACAAAATCGTGAGGCCATTAGACTAAAATGAATAATATGTCAATAGATGAGATATTACATCACAATTATATATAGTTATCTCAAAATTATTGACATTAATCTACGTGTAACAGTATAAATGCTAAAATAACTTGTAGATTTCGTATTTCTACACTACTAAACTAATGATTTAGATCATCTTTTAGGATGCTATATTTCCATATTTCATGAAATGGCATGTTTTTAGAAAGGTTTGTTACGTGGCAAATGAAAGTTGAGAAATTTGAGCCAACTGATATCATGAAAGCGTTACCTTTCTAATTCTTGTGAGCATGGAAAATTATCAATTATTATAGTATGCATGGAGTAGAATAAGCTGGCAAACAACAAGCCCTATTTATCTAAAAGTGTGATGGGAACATGAAGAAATGTCGCTAAATGCTGAAAACCTTTTTTAAGAAAATTTTTGAGAAAGATAGAAAGAAAAGGAGACGAAATTATTATAAAAAAAAATCATATTGTATGTTTATAACACTCTTATTATTATTATTCTATAATAATCAACTATCTTTAATACCCTTTGAAAGGTGGCTCTGTTGCGCTGAGGCGTCTGCAAGCTTTGTTCTCCTGCTCTGGTTCAGCTTCACGAGGTTCGTGAAAAGGATATTCAAAACATGAACAAACAATGCAGATAGTCAGTAAATAACTTTCAAATTTAAGGATGTGAATGCAAAATAACAACATGAAGTATAAAAATAATTGTAGGAAAATTATGGCTGACCTGCTATTCTAGCCATCCAAATGTCGTTCCTGTTGCGGAGTTCTTCCAATAACCCACTGGCATCAGAAGAAACTTGATCCTCACTAATTGCCATGGCTTGTTTAGCCTTACCAAGCGCCTAATGAGACATAAATCCTCAAAGATTAGCTACGCCAATAATATTTAGAGCATATTTTATGATTTTTTATTGTGGAAGTAAAAAAGTTATTATTAGATTTCGAAGAGAGCTATATATAACACGCACAATTTTTTTTACATAATTGATGGACTGTTAAACTTTCATGATATATATGAAATTTGATTCATTAGAAACTCCATAATAATCTATTGTGTGAACTTAAATGACTGATGATTATGATAAAAATGTGAAATAAAGAGAAGATAATACAGCATATGGAAGCCTGTCTAAGGGAAAGGTTGCATTCATCCTTTATTTTACATTCACAACACCCAATTCCAATGTATTTACGTTTCTAACGCCTAAAGTTTAGTTTTTACATTTATAACTCCCTAATTCTTTAATATCACGTAAAAAATAGCACTAATTTAACTTTTTTTAAAGTCAAATACATCTTTTCATAGATAAGCAATGTGGCATATATGTGAAAATTTAAGTTTGGAAGTTAGATATGTAAATACATAGGAATAGAGTGGTATGTCTATAAAACATCATTTATTTTAACATACAAAACTATGAAATAACCAGTGAAAATCATCAAAATCTAATGTAATAAAGTTTGAGGAGCCATTTAAGGAACTCGACGGCATGACATCTACAATTAATTTTCCTTGCAATGAAAGCTATTTATTAAGAAAATTTTGATACATTCAAGTATATGATGAAATGATCAAAATAATTCTTGATATCATATACATAAACATAAGAGGATCTTACTCAAACCACACAATTCTAATGACACAAAAAATTATGATATTTACCTCATAACATTCAAATCTTTAACATCTCATAGAAAATACCTCTTACATTAACTTTAATAAAATGAAATATATCATTACATGTATATATATTAATGTGATTATTAAACAAAAGTGATACAAAAGTAAACATCAAAACTCAAATGTTAGATACAAAAATACCAGGAAATTATGGTGTGCGTATTTAATTTTGCAAAAATGTATCCATATAGAATATGTTCAGAGTCATCTCAATCAAATTATTATTTGAGCTTTAATTATGAACTCCACCTTTTTGACACTGAAATCAATTTATAACAATTTTCATCTAGCTTGTAGTGAGATTTAGAGTTTATGATTCTCCATCAGCCAAATCCATAATCAAGGATAAGAATTAAAAGAAATGTAGGGAAAAATAAAAAAATATAAAAGCATACCTCATTTGCAACGGTGCAACCCAAACTGAATGCTTGACATAAGTCAGCATGAAACGTTCCAAATTTTAGAGCTAACTTTAGTCGAGTTTGGTTCAGCTCTGGCAATTTCGATGCCTCTTCCTGCAGATTGGAAAAGTCAATAAATCATCTGAATTGGATCCAAGGAAAACCATTAGGGGCTAGCTGTTTGGTTGCAAAATTTATCAAAAGTTTGAAATGCAAACTAAAAATGACGTCAAATCCAATGCAAGAAGAAGCAAGATCGTCGATTATAGAAAAATGCACAAAGAAGCAATAGAACAAACAATTGAAATGAAAAAGGAAGCAATAAATCAATTGAAAATGGCAAAGGAAGAATTCTTGCCATGGCAGCATTATATGCTTCGATAGCAGCAACCTCTGCATTCACCCTCCCCGGCCCTTTTGTGACCATCGCCGCGTAGCCGAGGCAATCCCCCTTCATCATCATATAAAAAACCCTAGTCTCCGTCGTCATCTTCTTAGCCACCTCCTCTTCTGCGGAAAAAGCTAAGCTGCGATCCATTAATTCTAAAATATCCTTACAGATTTCTCTGATCTCGTCCGCAATCAACCCCTGATATTCTCTGGCGGATTCCCTCCGGGAGCATTTAGCGCTGCTATCGAACACCACAGAATCGAGGTGGCGCCAGGTATTGAGATGGCCATCGATGAAGAACTTGCAGGCAGAGCTGAAGCAATCGCGCTCGTCTTCAGTGAGATCCTCGGTCGGCATCACCATTTGGATGAGCTTCTTCGTGTAGTCGAACATGGATCGGTAGTCCCTGGTCCTCATGGTCAAACGGGCGAGGTGGAGGAGCCCCTCCCTCGTCTCTATCGGATTCTTCGCTGCCACGTCGGCCATTGTTCCGCTGGTTATGTTCTTGATGAGATAATCGGCTGACGAAGAAAAGAAAAAGGGGAAACGGATGGAAGGATGGTTTGAAGGGTTTAGAATTTATAGTTGATTTCTTGCAACATTTTTGCGATGAAGTCCCTAAAAAAACTAATATATTGGATTACAATACCTCACAGTGGAGAATTGTGGGGGAATTTGTCAACTTCTCCCATCCAAAGGTGTCGATTTTCACCGTCGATGTATTTCGATAGGCACTAATTTTAATTTTTTTAAAAAAAAAAAAATTTGATTATGATGATCGGCGGTGGAGATCGGACACCTGTACGGAATAATTTCTCCCTCCATAGGGGCAACATGAGGAGGTGGAGCCCCTTTTTTTTTTTTTTTTTT